>VZUI01026002.1:0-61112 GCA_013401135.1 Cettia cetti | reverse complement strand
AGGTAAATTCCATGATGGACAAAGGGAAAAAGAATACATAAAAGAACCAATGGGGAACAGTCTCTGGGCAGAGACCAAAGTAGCCATAGAAACCCTTATCAAACTATGATAGTAACAAATTCCAAGGTATGGGGCCCACACCAGGATAACTAAAACTACACAAAAGTTATAATAAAAATCCTAAACTTATATCTAAAACCTATAAAACAAATTCTGCATCCCCACAAAGACTGTTCTTGCTTCTAATGGGAAAAAAACAATCCTTCCAATACGTTTTCTGGTCTCATGAGTCCAGTGTAATGTGTTGCCTTCCACTATTCAATAAGGCAAATTAGGATAATTTCCTTCTTCCATTTTCACTCTTGGGAAGCGTGTGGTCATGACTATATTGTACATTTGGCCTGGACCCAAGTCCATGACCTTATCTTGGAAAACATCTGATCCTTATGTTCCTTTGTCCAAACACTAGAGGCTTGCTACTCCCATTTTCACACAGTTTATGAAACAGCCCCAGCTTACTAAGTTCTTAGGCTGCTACAGGTTTCATGCATTGGATCAGTCTGCCCAGGGAAGCAGGTGAGTCACCATTCCTGGAAGCACTAAAAGCAGGTAGATGTGGCACTTAGGGACACAGTTTAGTGGTGAATTTGGCAGTACTGGGTAAACAGTTACATGTGATAATCTTGGAGGTATTTTTCAACCTATGATATTCCATGGTTCTCCATCCTCCTCATCAGACAAACATGCCTTCACTGATTTGTAAGGCATATGTTGGTTATTGCAGTGTAAAGTACTGGCTCGTACTGGGCTGCTCCTCAATATTTCAGCTGAAAGCTAGCTGTCACTGAGGAGGTCTCAGGGTTATTCCTGGCCCATTTCAATGCAATGACAACCAAACACTATTTGGCAAGAGCTAGCTGCAGTAAACCTGTTCCCCTGGAAATGGATTGAGGGCTGCTTTTCCACAGCTGTGACCCCCAGTTAAGGAACTGTTATATTTCTACGCCTCAGCCCTTAATTTCCTCATGGTTTCCACCTGTCACCTCCTACCTAGTCAATCTTCCAGAAGGCATTTGGATTTACCCAACAGGGCTGATTGTTCACTGATCTTTTTGATACTGCTTCAAGTTGTGATTGCAGAAAACAGTATAATTTGTTCATGGGAGGTTGGGAGGTTGTTCATGATTTGCTTAGGGCACAAGTTTGTAAACTCAGACCCACAGAAACAAGGAAACATAGTACGCAGGACTTATAAACTGCTATGTAACCTATTGACGATTGATGGAGAGACGGGAAGACTGATTCAGTGATCAGAATTCCATTTTACTCAGATTTTCCAGAAGCTTATATACCATTTCAAGTTGGTTAATAATTTTTACTACAATGATTGGATTATACATGTTATAGTCAAACTCATACGTTTTACAAACACACTTGTTTGGAGAAGTTTGATCTCATTTCCTGTTTCCTGTAAACAGACCAAATCCCATTTTCTTATCCAATAAGCAGACCTAATCTCAAGCCACTGCAATCTTCAAAGCACTGTTTGCTTATGCCAAGGCATCTTAGTTACCAAACCAGCTATGCTAATTAAGTCTGTCTTGCTCTCTGTCTTATGTATTCCTTCAGTAATCAAGAATAACACACCTGGATTGGACTGGACCCTCTGACAACTCACCAAGATTTATCATGGGGGTCATAAGACACGACGGATTCCTAGGTGAAGTGGAAGATTTAATCTAGAAAGTATCCTTACCTCATGAGAAGCCAAGCTTTATATCATCCCTATTTAGACTGACATTTAGTGTCATTTTCTTCAGGTCTCTTAAAGCTTGTAGGCATGATTGAAATGTAAAAAGAGTTGCCAGTATTGACCTTGGATGCCTCTGAATGCCAGTTATTAGTTTTATGGCAGAATCTACTGAAAAAAGAGAAAGGAGTCTTAAAGACCATTAAACTTCTCATTGTCCACTCTTAACCCCTACTACCTCTAGAACTCCACTTAGTAAAAATACAGAAGGTGGCATTAATTATTCAATATTGTATGGTTGGTGAGCTGTACAACACTCAGGCATATGAGGTATAAATACAGAGCTGAGCAATTCAGGCTGAATAGCAACACAAAGCTTTTACTTTTGCATATGCCAAAGTAATACTTCAAAGTAATTTAAGGTTCACTTCAATCTTTTTGACAGGATTTATCATATTGTTTAACTCAATCATAGTAACAGAGCCACTACTTAATCACCACACAGAGAGCAGTAACTGCAATGCATCTTGTTCCAGAACAAAGATATATGTATACAAAATAGAAATCATATTTCTAACTTTTATACAAAAATCTCCTGTTGTTTTTTCAACACTATCCCAAAGTTCTAATCATCGAGGCACCTCAAGTGGTGACCAGTATGTCTATATTTCTTAGAGCAGGTTGAAACTTGTTCAGCGAAACTCCAATTTGCTGAAACATACTATTATGTCAAAGTTAGAACTATTTCAGTAAAGTTCATGACTTTTGAAAGTAATCATATTGTGAGGGGAAAAATGAAGTGATAAATTCTCCCGCATTGTAAGTGCTGGGAAACCAGGCATAAGGGGGATTTGAACTGGAATCTTTGGACAGTGTCCCAGCCATCACCTCCCATTGTAATAATGAAGTAGGAATTTATGTGTCGGTTTAAAAAGTGATAATTCAATACCATTCCAGTGATAGAAAATAAATTGGAAAGCTTTTGTTTGCAAGCCAGTGTAGTACAAAATACATTCAAGTTCCACTGAAGGTTTTCACAAAATGAAACCACTGTTCTTTGGTTAAGTCTGAGATTTTAACACATCTGTTTAGCTCATGGGAAAACTGGCATAGTAATTTTAAAGGGTTTTCAATATGTCAGTTGTTCAGAAAAAGCATGGGGATAAATCTACCTACAATGGCAATGACACAGCTCAGGAGAGAAGAAAATTTTTCATTTACAAAGTCTTGGGAAGTGTCGTATTGTGCTCCATAGGTGCAGTTCCTTGACTAAGCAGCAAACCTGCACTACAAGGGGTTTAGTCCATTTGCACAGAGACTTCTGGTAAACTCATAGATTCTGCTAAATTAGTTATTTGGAAACCACTTGCTGCAGGGTCTGTTCTTTGCCACTGCTGTTTAATCTCCCAGGAGACCCAGTGTGATACTTTTGCATGTAAGAGGCTCTTCTTGTTCTCTTGTTTAGTTTTCTCCCACATACAGAAAGTTTTGCTTTAGACAACAGTATTTACTGGTTTCATCCCAGCACCACAGAACTAAGTTTTACTAGGTCAGTAATTTCTTCTGCTGTGTAAAGCTATAGGGCCAAGTCATAGCAAAAAAACCCCAACATAACTCCAAACCAAACCACCACAACCAACACCTCAAGAAAACCCCAAAAAACCCCAAACCCCAAAACAAACTGAAAAAAACCCTCTCCACCCCTGCCCACCACCCACCCCACAAGAAACCCCAAAACAATACAAGACAAAACAACAAAGGAACAACAACAAGACCTGGAGCTTAACATAGCAAAATAGATTATGTTGGTTTGTGTGTACTAAATGGCATGCATCTTCCTCAATGGAATTTCTAAGGCAACCTCAAACTTCTGTCTTCACCCAAAATTACAAAAATTACATTATTATTGTCTTTGGTCACTTTTAGAATTCCTCACAGATATGTGTTTTTCCCTTGAACAGTGAATACTTTTCATGATTGCTCCTAAGGGGACCTCTAGATGAATACACACTCCTGCATTGCCCTGCTCAGTAACAACTCTGTTATTCTTTCAAAATTTCAGTGGGTTCTAATGAGATTTAAAATTTAAAATTTTTGAATAATTTCAGAAATCACTTACTTGACACTTAAACTGCAAAACAAAGCAGAGTGGATGAACAGCAAACACTAGACTCTGTTTAGGATTTCATTCTTCTCACTACATGGTTCATGTGGGTAGAAAAACTGACTGCTTTCAATAAATCTACTCCTGAATAAACATGCTTTTGCACCTGACTGAGATGAACTGAGGAAAGGCTGAGGGAATTGGGTTTTCTCAGTTTGGAAAAGAGAAGGCTTTGGGGTGACCTAATTGCAGCTTTCCAGTACTTACGGGGACTTACAAAAAAGAGGGAGTGACTTTTTGTAAGAGCATGTAGTGATAGGGCCGGGGTAACGACTTTAATCTGAAAGAAGTTGGGTTTAGATCAGACACCAGGAAAAAATTCTCTGAGGTGGTGAGGCATTGGAACAGATTGCCCAGAGAAATTGCGGGTGCCCCATCCCTGGAGGTGTACAAGGCCAGGCTGGGTGGGGCTCTGAGCAACCTGATCTAGTTGCAGGTGTCCCTGCCCATGGCAGGGAGGTTGTAACAAGATGAGCTTCAAGATCCCCTTCCAATCCAAACCATTCTATGATTCTATCGTTCTGTGATGTTAAGGGAAAAATGGTCTCTAAGGAAACCTGGGGAGTGCATATGCAGTACAAGTAAGGTGTAGAATCTCTGTTCAGAGTTCACCTTCTCATTATTGTGGCCTGTATGATGACAGGAGAAATCCCTCGGAAGCGGCCACAAGAGGGAGCAGGTACGGTGCTATAAAAACAGGCAGCTGCTCAGGACAGTAGAGGGTTCTCTTGAATTCTTTTCAGAGCAAAGTAGTTTACCAGTCTCTCCAGTAAAACTCCATGACAAATGCCTGCTGTTTCCCCCTTTTCTTTCCTTCATGGAATAGCTTTTTATTTGAGATACACTGACCATTTCCTATTTTTTTTCTAAAATTCTTCCTGGAATTAAAATTATTGTCTTTGTTCTGGTAAAAATAGATGGGGTTCTCCTAGCTGATTAATGTGTTTTCTGTGGTGATAATAAAGGGAGCTATAATTCTCTGGATAATTTTAAAAAAACCAAACTTGAGAGAAACAAATATTTATTTCCAATATTAGTTGAAATATATTCCACATGGAAGGAAAAAAAAAAAAAAACCCAATGTTTAGAGCTATGATATCACTAACAAACTTATTTATAGAAAATAAGCAGAAGTCATGATGATAAACTCATTATTTCATTTTATTTTGAAGTTTCTTTTTCTAGGCATGAGTAATACAAGTGTCTTAGTGGTTTGTCTTCTACACTTTCTCTGTAATAAGGGCATCATTCCACAGCAAAAAAAACTGGGAGTGGACCTCATGAAGTTACAAAGTAACAGAGGTAGGCTTGAGAGAAAACTACATGAAAAAATTCAAGGGTATTATGGAAGGAAATTCAGAAATAAAGCTGATTTCCTCCATGCTCTCACTGTAGTCTCACGGAAGTATTTATGTGTTTAATACTGAAGGGTTAAGTGGAGCCCTGACAGAAGAACTGCTAAAGCAATCTGCTGCATATCCAGCACGGCTGCTTGCTCACATGCACACAAACCCTGCTTGATGCTGCAGCAGAGGAGGAGACACAAGGGCACACGTGCATTGCTACAGTTCCAGGGGAGAGCTCATGGTATGATTTGCTACTGGACCAAATCTTTACAAAGCTGTTAGTACCATTTGTGTGCATA
The DNA here is from genome assembly GCA_013401135.1 of Cettia cetti. NCBI lineage: Eukaryota > Metazoa > Chordata > Aves > Passeriformes > Sylviidae > Cettia > Cettia cetti. The sequence continues at coordinate 55,553 of VZUI01026002.1, read as the reverse complement.
TTATAGCACATCTATACTGTCTGTCATAGGAATCCCTTTCAAATATGTTACATATGTCTCTGTGTAACTTTTATTAAGAAATTATGAATAATACTTTTGTTGAGATTACACTGTGTCACTGAATGTAGCCCAACACAAAATGTAGGATAACCATGAGACTACAAAACCTCACTCATGTCAAAGGTTTGATTCAGCAAAGCAATTAGCGACACTTTTCAGGTATGTAAAGGTTTCTTTGTCTTAGGGTAGATGAAAACAGGAAAATGGTTTGTTTAGTTGAAAAATACTGATGAAAACAAACAAAATTAGGTTTTGCTTTCATCACTTCTATGCTTTATCAGACTAAGCATCTAAATTCTTTAACAAAACTGTTGTAAAAATATTATGTTGGTTCTAGTAAAGTCTATGAATAAATTCAACAGATTTTAAGTTTCTCCCATCAATTGCCATGAAGAGGAAGTTAAAGCTCCATAGTGTGGAAAACCCAGACACGAATTTGCTAGACTTGCTAATAAGACTGTAGTCTTCCATATCAGAGTTAACTATCTCAGTGCACTGCCATAAGCAGATGCTACTTAACATTAAATATTACCATTACAGAGGCTTTCATACTTGAAGTACTTGTTTCTTTATAAAGTTCTAGAAGTGACCAGGCAATTCTCAGCTGCCCAGTTGACTTTAATGACTTAAACTTACTGCATACTGGTTTGTTTGTTGTTTTGTTTTTTTTTCTGAAGCCATTTTTATGGTCTCTTGATGATCACTTTTTGATTTGGTCTTAAAACTGATCTTACCATCCAGAAACCATGTATTACCAACAAAAAAAAATATTAACAATAATACCAAAGTATTGTGTTCAATTTCAAGCTGTTCAAATTTTATCTTTTGACCCTAATGCATGATGAAACTTCCTAAGAAATGTTGCCCTGCCTAGAGCTGCACATAAGAATATTGTGTGCAAATCTGTAAGCAAAGTAAATTCATGGGTGGCTTCTTAAATGCCAGAGATTTTTTAATATTCCTTTTCCTATGTAAAAATGGGTTACAAATTGTATGAGCCAAAAGTGGGCAAAACATTTGAATTCTGATTATTTGCATTTTATGTTCCCTTTGGATAAGCACAAGAAAGCAAAGGAAAGGTGGCACTCACTCTCTGCTCTGAGCCAATTTATTCTCATTATAGAAATGCTCCAAGAGAGGGAAATATTTTGTGCCATGTGGGGGAATATGAAGAGAGAGAGCACCTTACTCAAAGAAATGAGTATCTCTAACTGTCCTCTGGTTGACTATATAAATGGCCCCATGACCCTGCTGCTGCTATATATTTTTTATGTATGTTATTGTCAGTCAGGAGAAAGATAATGCTGAGTACTCTAAGGTACTAGAATTACTGCTTGAGCATTTCACATAGATTTTGTTGCTATTTGTTTTTATTCTGAATTTCCTGTTCAATTTAGTGCTTTGGCAGCTTAGTGCATCGAACCCTGGGGTGCCTCCAGGCTATATCCTTAGCCCATTCTGCACAAGAAATTAAATGAAATGAAGAAAATGATTGCTCTCAGCCAGCTTGTGCTATCTGGGAAATGGGATTTCCACTACCCCGCTGGTATGAAAGATGAAAACAAAAGGTTGACCAATATGAAAGCTAAAGCTTGAATATATTTTGAGCTCAACTCTTTTTGTGGAACAAAATGTTCTTTCAGAATTTCTTCTTCATATTGACTTATCTGAGTAAACAGCCCTTAGTTAATAATGCAGAACACATGGTCCTGTTTTGATAAGCACATCCCCAGGGATTTATGCCATTCAGTTTGAACAGAGCTACTAGTCATATATTTTTGTACCAAAACCTGGGCAGCTCATGTTAATTTATGGTCAACAAAGACTTTTTGAGTCCTTTGCTAATCACAATTGAAATGAAGTGTGAAGTACAGTGATTTTAAGGGCTCTAAGAGGCCTACTCTATCAGATAATGTTTAAAACTGTCATTCAGGTTTGGGGATGGAAATGAGAAATTCAGAACAATGCTCTGGATATCATTTGGGTAAAAGGGCAGAGTGTACTGGGTCCATTTCAATTTCATGCTCCTTAGTACTGAGATGCTTATCAGAATGTCTTAGCCTGGAGATGGGAGTTGTATTTTCTTTGGAAACAGAAGGAAATGTTAGTTGTACAACACTTCCTGGGCTAGCTAAAAATTGGAGATAAAGGGCGTGGCTGCCATAAAAAAGCCCAATTCTAATGAAAGTGGAGTAATATGCAATAACTAGTAAAATGGGCTGTGGCTAATTCAGCCAATTACAAGATTCTGCCTGAAATCATCCAAGATTTCACAGTTGATGGACAATGCACCTGATTCTGTGCCACTATGTCATTGGAAATCAGTGCCTTAGAAATGTGATTAAAGGATGCATATTTTTCACAGGCACAAGAAAATTCTAGTAGAAAGTGCTAGAGGTGAAGCATTTAAAATCAAAGAAATATTCACATTGCTCTTGCAACTGAAAACTCATAAAGAAAGCACATTTGCTATATCACAAAAAATCAACAAACTACTACATGTTCCAATACAAACTGTGTTTTATTGCTATGAGCTTTTGTCTAAGTGACACTGAGCAAAATAGAAATACAAATCCCTCTAGCTTAACTCCTGGTTATGAGAATAACTTTTCTTTTTCTCTGATAAATGGGAAGCAAAAAACCATGAGCTGGTGATGAAATGGAATGAATAGTAGAAGGAAAGGTGTCAATTTAAAAATAAAAATAAAAGTGGGACCATGTGGAGAGTGGCAACAGCAATAATTATTTGTATAACAGAGCTTGTCTATCTTGCTGTGCAGGAATACAAGGTTTCAGAATCTTTCTGTTAAAAGGGAAATTCTCCCATAATTCTCACTTAATGGTCATCACTGCAGTGCCCCCCTTCCCTCCCCCAGCCCAGAAACCCCCACATTCTGGTTCATATATTCCTGGTTTTTTCCAAATATTACGTATTATTCTTATTTCTTTTCCCTTCTTCATAATGATTAATAATGTTTTTCAAAGAAATGTTCCATGGAAATCAGTGGACATAATTCTAATGTACTTGCTTGAATTCATCAGTGAAAATAAATTGCAAAACTACATCAGGAAAAGAATCAAAATACTATGTAATCTTCGGATTTTCATTCATTGCAAGCTCTAATTGCATAGTCAGTCTCTTCTTTCTCACCAAAAAAATTGAACCATTTTTCTTTTGCAGTTTGGAAGTATGATTAGTCCATCTAAGCTCTGATAGTACAAACGCATTTTCAATCTGCAGATAATTTTCTAGGAGAAAAATTAGAACTTATTCTTTATATGCAGCTTTTTACAACTGAACTGATTTAGAAGTAATTTGTGTGTAAAATACATAATATTACTTTTGTGCAGAAGAAATGAATTCTTATTATTGTAACATTAACAGTAACCAAAAAAAGTTGAAAATAATGCTAAGGACATTTCAGTTGAAGAATTCAAATTTTCACACTAACCCTGTAATTCCTGTTTCACAGCAGTTTTAATAAACAGTTTTCCTCCTTATACTGTGCTCTTCTGTACCTACTGTGAGAGACAATAGACATCTGGGACTGAAATGAACACTAAGCTGCGGGTCAGCTTGTATATGCTGATTCTTAGGATTATAACAAGGACTATTCCTGAATTTCAGATTGAAATACCCACTGAGATCTCATAAAGAACTATTTAAAGCCTCCACAATAACTTTGCAACAAAAAGGTCAAATAAGAATTGCAAGCAGAGAAGCTGCTGGAGATCAGCAATGAGATTGAAAGTAAGGAAACTGAAACAAGCCAAAGACAACAAGCATGTTATCAGCCTCCCATCTACTCTGAAAGATTTGATAACAACTTTGAAGGTCCTCTGGCTGGCATGCAACTCTTCTCCTTGACATCTATAGCTTATACATCTCTAGACAATTCAAGGTTAAAGCAAACACTCTGTGAAGAAAATACATGTGCTACTTGTTTTGTAATCAAAATTATTATTAATTGATAATGTGTCATGTTTCATTGACTCTCTTCACAGGAGCACCCCAAACCCAGATTTGACCAAACACCCAGATCCTTTAGGAGGTGTGCAGCCTTCTTATTTCATTCCCCTGCCTGCTGCTAAAGTGTGATGCACTGAGCCACCCAGCCCTGCATTGTCTCTGTGTGGGTGCTGCATTGTCCCTTTCTGCTGTTTACATTCAGTGGTAGCTGACACAGACAGATTCACAGACATGCAAAGCCAAAAAATAAAGACCAGATGGTCTTTGCAAACTCTGTTTAAAGAGAAGCAAGAGGTTTCTGTGATGTATTAGAGAGGTATATAGCGCCACAGTACCAAGATGACACAGCCATCATGTTTAAGAAGTGTCTGGTGCAGTGCTGCACTCATTCCCTGTGAAGATACAAGCTCTCATCAGGAGCAATGCAAGTTCTGTTCTAGAAAAGAACTAAGAGCTGCTAGAGCTGGAATAACTAGAAATCATACTCAATGAATAAAAGAGTGCCACAAATGCAAAACAAATCTTGACTTCTGAGCTTTTATTGCCATATTTCATAGCTTGTGCTAACATGCAGGCAGTGAATGCAGTTTCAGCTAAAGCATGAAGTAGAGGTAAATTTTCTTTTATCAAGTTTTAATTCCTTTAATGAACTAATTTAACATGTATTTGTGCAGCTTCCTTCTATCCTAACCAGAATATCTCTATGTAGATGGCCATATTCCTCTGACTTACTAAGATGCAAAACTTAAGCAAGCCTTTAATTTCATGGGGCCCTAGGGAAACACATAGGTCATGATATTTCTTGATGTAAGCAACAAAATAAGCAAATTGATTTTGATTTTATTTAGGATGTGTGGAGTGTTAGCAGTAGCTTTGGTAACTCACCAATTAGTGGATCAAATATTTCTTTTTAGTTTTCCACTAGGGCAACATGCAAATGTTTAAAGGAGGGAAAAATTTTTGCAGTTGATTTAAAATCTTAAACAGCAAAGCCCCTTTCAAAAGTAATTACTGCTAATGCAGTTTTACCAGGAGCCAGTAGGCTATGCTCATGCTCTGATTTTCTAGCTGAGACACACCTGGCCATCATTTGCTCTCCATGCAGACAGGGGGGCAGCGTTGTTTCAGTGATTCACACAGTTCTGTCCAGCTTATCTCCACAATATGAAACGTTTACTTCTTCTGGAGAACACATTTCATAACATTTATTTCTAACACTATTCCCATCATCCATTTTTGTCGAGTCGGTGACTGGAAAGTACCGTGTCCTGACTGAGTATTATAATAGACATAATTATTGCTGGGATACTAAAAGCAAACTGGCTTCCTCACTTCCAATTGTCCAAGCAAGCAAATTCTCCTTGGCCAAGATAATTAAGTTGTCTGTCAGCTTTATCACCTCAGTGACAGGCTCTCCTCATTTTAGCTGGTGTTTTTTAGGCTAGGTAGGAATTTCAAAGAACAGAAGCCTTGCAAACCAGAGCAGAATATAATTTATATGTGTGTCATTTTCTGAATAAATCCTAATCAATTTTACTGTAAGATCATCTGTGCATGGGATCTTTCAAGAAAATTACGATGATTCAACTAAAGATTTTATTTTCATGTGCATGTGCTTAAACAATTTAAATATCGTGGGGATGAATTCAAGTGTGAAGTAGCTAGAAGCTGGAATGGTTAAAGGACAGTTTAACCCTGAGTGCATGGATCTGTATAGTTTTAGTATCCTTTAATTGACTCCACAATGGCAAGCAATTTATACTAATTTTCCTTATTTTTTCTTACTTTCTTAACTGTCCTTGATGGTAAGAAACTCAGACTCATACCTGAGAACAGGTCTGTTAAATTTCCTTTACAAGTTTTTATCCTTCTGTGGTAAGCTTTCAGCTGTGTCCTGAAGGGGGAATCAATTCTTATATACTTCTCTGAAAGACCATTTGATTGGATTTCTACCTGAAGGTTTTACTCTTTTCCAAGATTCGTGGGAAGGAATTTTGGTAGTTCGTGCTTGCAGAGTTTATGAGAAAACATAGGGAAAAATACAAATATGGCTGTTTCTGTGATTGAATGGTGAGCTGAGATGGACTTGCAGCCTTACTTTCAACACTGTTTATGGTTGTATTCAAAAGTAAGAGTAAATGGAGCATAAGCTTAAGTCTTATGGACTGGAGTAGATCTTTCAGGATTACTGCCTTGGAGTAGCACTAAAAAAACCTCACAAATGATTTTGTAGTGCTGTGTTACAAAAGAAAAAAAAGTCTGCATTTCTATTGCAGGATTGGTGATGCCAGTGCTGATGGTGCCCCTTAAGCCGTGAGCACAAAGAGATTTAGCCCTGCATGCCACTGCCCTGTGCCTCTACTTCCTGATTCTGAGAGATAACATGACATGCATGATGTCAGAGAAGGAATTGAAGACAAGCTCTGTTTTTCCATCCTTTTCCCTTTCTCCTTTCACCTCTTCCCTCTAGAAGAAGTGTGAGTAGAGCTTTTGTTAGTGTGAGATCAGTGACTGAAGGGCAGGAGTGTTGCAGAAGATTTCACACTTCAAGAGGTAGAGATGGGATACTCAGTGTCACGTGGTCTTTGACTTTCCCCTCCCAGACAGCTCACAGACCTCCTGTTCAATTAGATCATTTGCATAGTAGGGACAAAAAAGTTTAGTGATAGCAAGTTTTGGTGTGTGTATTGTGTAGGATAAAAATGTCATTCCCTATCAGTTATATCAAACAAAGGAAATGGAGGGGGTGCACAGTTCCTGACATGCAGGTTGAGGGGAATGGGCAGTGAAGGAGGTGAAGTGAGACAAAGCTGAATCAGCACCAGGGGCAAGACCCATCAGCCAGTGGTAAGGATTAAGTTGCAAAGAGTCTGTTTGCCAGACTCAAGGGAAGTGTCAGGCAAAAGAAGGCACACTTCACACAGTGGTGTCCTGTTGGGGCAGAAAAGCTGAGCTCTGCAAAGGGCAGACCAGCATTGTATCCTTTCTCACATCATGAGATAACTACATAGGTTACCTTTGAGAATTTGGGGAGCTGTTTATTTATTACCCTTTAAAGGACAGAAAGGGGTTCTGCCAGCATGTGCAGCACTGCTTGCCATCAGATTTAGGTTAAGCTAACCTGTATTTATATCTCACAGGGGGACAGGTCTTTGACATGGGGGGAATTCCAACCTGTCTCGCTCCAGGGAGCTGAGACAGTCCAAAAACATTACATCACTTCTCTGGGTTGCTGTCTGCTAGAAGTACAGCGTTGTCTTTGTGATGTATCAGGATGCAGATTTATATTTAATGCATAATTTAAGGGGAAGAACAAGGCTAAGCAAATAAAGAATGCTCCACGAACTGAATCATTCACAGCTGAGTGTGGAGCTCCTTGAAAAGCCTTCAGTATATACCAGCAACATGGCTCAATCAGTACCTTTCCAGGCAATACTATCTAACCACTGGGTAAAAGGTTTCAATAACAGAGCACTGGCAGAGTATATTGACTGTTTGTCATTGCACCAAGATGACTTCAAAAAACGCTGTGCTCATATCAGAACAAGCCACAAAATGCCAAGGAAATCAATAGGTCACTCACACACCTTTAGAGGCAGTGGTATTATGAGAGCCGCACTGAACTGATGGTTATTAACCCTGCAAAATTAAAAACTCACTTGAGTTCAGCACTTTTGGTGTACCAAGGGAGGTAAACATAACCCAAAGAAATAAGTTTGTAGCAATTTAAGGATTTGTAGTTCTCCTTCTGCTTGTCTGAAAGGGAGGTAGAGGAAAAACAACCTCTTAAAGATTATTGTAAGGTTGTTTATCATGAAAGTTTTAAAAATTATTTACAATATCCTATCCTTTTTAATTATATTAGATGTCCTAGATTTTTAGGGATCAGTAAAACCTTAAAGACTCACAGTTAAATAAGGCTGCTGTATAGGACAGGAAAAAGATTATGTTGGAGACAGAAATCTTAAAAATCTGAACCTCACTATTGTCTGTCAGTTTTACAGAGGGGAATGGGAGATGAATTCTGAAGTGTTGGATTGGAAATGCTACAAACTCTCTCTCCTCTCATTCCATTTAACATACCTGTACAACTTTGGGGAATCTGTCATGCTCAGTAGGCACAAGTGCCAGAGATACATTGTGGCATTCAGCTCTACATCACTTTCTCTTTCAGTAAATTAACTTTCTACTCATTGCCAAGCAATAAAACAAATTGCTATAAACTACCCCTCTGCAGCTGTCCTGGAACCTAAAAGAGGGGTTAGTGCTATGACTAAGAACAGCTGGCTGAACTAAACTTGGGCACAATAAAAGCAATACTGATAGGAAGAGGAAAACATTTTGGACAAACAACCAACACCGTAATAAAATTTTTGCTTGAGGGACATCTGCTCTCATTTCTTAAAGTGGCAGGCAGCCTCAGTGTGGTTCTGCATTTCTCATTACACCATATGATAGGAAACACCATAAAACCTTCTTTAATTTATGACCAGCCGTGAGATTGGACCTACTCCTGGCAGAATCAGACCTGGCCACAGTTATTAAAACTTCTGTGGCTTGGTTTGCAATGAACTCAATTTGAATGCCCTGCTCTGTAATGAATGTGATGGGCCTCAGACAGTAGGATTCCCCACAAGCAAAACTCTGCATGAAATCACACAGATATCATAAGGATCCACGCATTTAAGATCACTCTGGGTTTTTTTTCATAAAACTCCTTGAATGTTTTTTTCAAACCATTACAACTTTTGACATCCATATAATACTTTACGTCAAGGAGTTCCACAGTTTAAAGGAGTGTTATTTGAAGCAGTCTTACCCTTTTCCTTATTTTGACCTTCTCTGGTATTGTTTATTTTAGTGTACCTAGGTTTTGTAATTTATAAGACAATGTTTTGTTGCCCTCTATTCAACTTTTTAATGCTATTCATGATTTTGCAGAATTTTATAAGTTCTCCCTCATATCCTTACAGGATGGAGAGATGCAGTATGTTTGTTGATGCTTTTTAAGAAAAACTCACATAATTTTGCTCATAATTTTTTCCTTTTTTTTTTCCATACCTGTTCCAGTTTTACTATATTTTTTTGCAATGGGATGACTGGAATTATACCTGTTCTTCAAGATGTGAGCTCCCCATGGATTTGTAAAGTGTTTCAATAATGTTCTCTGCTTTATTCTCTATTTCTTCTCTAATAATTTTCAACACTCGATTTGCTTCTTCACAGCTTCTGAGCACTGAACTGATGTTTTCCTAGAAATATCTGTTATAACCACAAGGTCTCTCCTAAATGGTAATGATCAGTGCAGAGTATATATAAAAAAAAATTTATTTCAGTGAACAAAAGTTTTTATTCCAGACCTTTACATGTTCAGAACAGCCAGACTGGTGATATTAATTTTTTAATTTAAATTTTAAAGTGAAAATATCAAATGTTTTGATTCAGTGCAGATAATCAATATTTCCAAGCCCTTTAAAAAAATCAAAAATTTTTCGTAGTGTAAAAGTAAAATAGTGAAAGTATGCAAGAGTAGAAAATGAAGTTTCTTCTCAGTTCAGTGGCTGTATTTCAGAACAGTAGATGCAAAGACACAAAGATTTCCAACCACCCACAGAAAAATCTAACTTTATGGTTTGGGTGGGTCATAAGAACTATCCAGCATTTCCATGTCAACTTGCTGTTCATTGAGAAGCCTAAATTATTAAAAAACAAACAAACAAACAAACAAACAAAAACCCCAAAAAACCAAAAACAAAAAAACAATAACAACAAAACCCACAAAAACCCACCAAAAAACCACAAAAGAACAAGCTGTGAAAGAAGAGAAGCTTAATAGGTTAGGTCTTAACATTCACCATTGACCTGCTCTTTGGAAGTAAAACATCACCATGACTTGAACAGTCTCCAAACAAAACCTGTCACTTTTGCACCCCTAGAATTTCTTGAAGGAAGAGAGGCCATCCCATTAACTCACAGAGGTTTTGCTTCTACTTTCAGCACTCTATTCAGAGAAGGTGTCATCAATCAGCTTTCTATTAATTTGGGTGGCTGTATCTTGGCAGCAACATTCAAATTACTCAGGGCTTACAATTCAGAAATATCGTCACCACTATATTGAATGGTGATTTATCATTACAGCAAGGAGATGTTAATTAGAGCAGAACTACAGGCCTCACAATTTAATCATATTTTAATGGGTTTTCAAGTCCTACTAAAAATATTTCCAAAAAATATTTGGTGACAGACTAATGTAATTAAACTGATGCCTCAGTTTTTCAAACTTTGAAGGGTCACCAGTTACAAGCAATGTTTCAAAATCAAATCTCATTTTATAACACTCTGTACCATTATTATGGATGAATAATAGAAATTGATACAAAGGCAGGAGAAGCTGTAGAAAATTATTCTGGTCAAATCATTCATTAGTATGATCTTTTATGTTGAATGCAAAGACAAGCAACAGCTAAGATCTCTATTGCTTATTTTTTTAAAAAGAAAACCATTAATGAAGCTGCAACCAGAAATGTATTTTCATAACTCTGACCTGAGGTATTGTATTTCTTTAAGTACATATCAATTTCAAGCAGAAGTCTGCTTGGCAGGATGAATAGGGCTCTCCTAATAAATCATCCATCCTTTCTGCTCATGCATGAAATCAGTGTAACATGCATGAGAAAAGATAACAGATTATTACACCAAAATGAATAAGGTGTACTTATATTTTTAAGGAAATATATTCAAATAAGATTGCTGTGTGTGCTTAATACCTCTGCTTTGTGATTGATTCTGCAAGTTTTATGGAATAAGTTTCAGTCTGAGTGAAAGCAAAGACCAGGTTTTGGTGCCATGGCCTTTGCTCCGACATCATAGCCAGCATACAAAAACTGCCATCAGTGCCAGGTTGTTGGACTACCAAATATTAAAAATTACAAAGGGGGGGGGGGAATGGAAAGAGTTAAAATGCGAAAGTGGTTTAAAAGCAATAAGAAGGTAAGAGAAACACATTTTAAACTGTTTTTGCTAATTACACTGTTGTCTATTAATAGATTTGCAATCCGCGGGGCTGCGCTGACACCTAGTGGTGCTCGTTGGACTGCAGTGGGACCCTTGGGTGGATGGCCAGACGCTGGTTGTGTCCCCAGGAAGCCAGCATCACCTTAATCTTCGAGACATGTTCTCCAAAAGCTGCATGAAACTGTTGGAAAGGTTGTGTTCACCACCTTCGGCCACTCAGTGGAGCGGCTTCGAGCAGAGCACGAGGATGAGTTTTCATATCGAGGAAAACACAGCTGGAAGAGATAATGGGAAGGCTCACCCGGAGAGGCGCAGCAATGCAGAAGGGAATACAAGCCAACAAGGAAGACCATCAGTAGAGCACAAAATGGTCTTTTTCAGATGGCCATTTATTCCTTCACACAGGGCAAACAGCCTGAGCTTACCATCCTATACAAAAACCCAGAACTTCTCTCTGGTCAATATACCATAGTCCAAGGTTATGTCTGAAGAAACTCAGGAAAAAATGCTCACCCAACCCATGTATATCCCACTTAGCTTGAAATACTCAAGCTCTCAGATACTTTACTGTGGCCAGTGCAAATGAATTATGCAGTTCAGTTTTACCTGGCTGCAGTATATTTATACAGTGAGATGTATCTGCAGGTTTAATCTGGAGGCTTTTGTGAAAGGTGCATTACATTCAGGATTTCACTATATTGAAAAGTTGAATAGTGCAAATCTTCAATAAGTTTCAAATATTTGAAAAAAAAAAAAAACAACCTTCAACCACTCTAACCTGCTTTCTTTCCATTAAGTCTTGTCTAGAGAATCAATTACTTGGCATTTTCTGAATTATTTACTGGTTGAATAGCATTTGATGAAATTGAGCATTGATTATGGACAAAAATCCAAGGACTCAGTGAATTTGAAGGGTATTTCACCTATGAGTTAAAGAGGGTCAAACCTGAGCATTTCATTCAGTAATTTAATGGTGCTGTTTCAGACACTGTTCCTTAAAAATACAGTCTGAACCTGTTCTCACTGATCATTACATATTCATCGAATCACATGGAAGTACTGCATCATATATGCTGGACTAGGTGAGATCTGAACTCTACTTGATAAGAGCAACCAGAGAGCAACCTGGTTAGAAAATTAGGTTTGGAGAAAGTTGTCTACATATCATTGTTTGTAGATCTACACCTATACCCAATTACAGTAACATTCCCTATATGTTATTCAGAACACTACATAAGCTCATCATGCAGCTCCTGTTCAGAGAGAACATTATTTAGCAGACCTCCCCTGGCAGCTTACCTGTGGATTATGAAGCCTATGATACTATTAGGCATGCCGAAGGAAGAGAAAGGGATTTATAGGAGCACTGTACCTCTGAATCAAATCTGGGTGGACGTATGTCATCCCTGTGAGGAATTCTGAACGCATCCAGTAATTTCAGCCAATTTCATAAAAGGGCAGAATTGCCGATAACATTAATTGCATGTAAGTTTTCTGAAAACTAGAAGATTTTAGGGCTTCCTCCCACCTCTCCCCAGTGAAGATGTTGGCACATTTCTGCCCTGTTGGTGTCTGCATGGGGAACTTAACAGGACTGACATCACGCAACCTGCCCAGCTCAGTGTTGCCAGGAGGCAAGCAGGGATGTGAGCAGAGGTGGAGGCAGAGCAGAGAGTCTGAGGAACCTTTGGGAGTAGGGGTAAAGAAGGTTGGAGTTGGCTGTTTGCAACTACAAGTTTTATAAGGCCTATTTGTTTCTGGAGAAACTCTTTCTGTTTGTCTGCAAGTGGTAGAACCGTCAGTGTCTAGCACAGTCCATTTCTCGTGGTTTAAAACAGAAGAAATGACTACTGGATTGAGCCTAGGATATAATGGAAAACTTAGGGCAGATACCTTGTTCTCACTCTAACTAAATAATTTCCATAGGTTTTAAGATCATGTCTTTCAGAGAAAATCTTCAGATGTTGAAATACTTACCCTACATTAAGATCAGTTCTCAAATAGTTTATGTAAAATGATAGGTGTTTTTTATTTATTCATTGAAGAATGGATCTCTGTAACAAGACAGTCTTTTAAGATTGATCAAATGTACTGCAGCTTTACTGGTTTAAGATGTTGATGTACACTACTTACAGAAGTACTTTTAAGATATGAAATGCCATATAAAATTTGGGAGTGGTTCATTGTCTTAGAACAAAAATATACATTTAGGAGGAAGATTACTTCAAGCAAGAAAGGTAATGAAAAAATATTTCTGACTATTAGAAGATTATAAAAGAAAAATCAGGGTGATATATTTTTGAGCAAAGAAGCCACCTCTTATAAGAAATAATGGAGTATAAAGTGAAAGATTTTGATGTAAATTAAGCACCCTTCCTAAGCTCTCTTCTATTCTATGTTGTACTTGGGTAGATTAATGAAAGCTGTGATGGAAAAAAAAAGTAAAGAAAATATTCCTCTTCTGGTTTGTCAATGCTGAAAATATTTACAGGATATTTTAGCAGTTTGAGCAATGTTAATAGCTTCTGTGAATGAATTTCCAGATTTGTAGAATACATTCTTACAACTAAATGACCTGTTTGAATAACATACAATTTTACAAATTCTGCTCCCCTGTTCCTTTTTATTTCAAGGTAAATTTAGCATTGTTAATGAAAGTGTTACAGATATCACTTAAGATGAGAAGGGACAATTAAAAGTAGCTATGTTTTTCATTTAATGATTTCTTTTTTGTTGGTGGTGTTTTTAGAAGTGAATGGGGCGACTTTCCTTCTCCAACCTTCTTTTGACTAACTTTTGCAGAATCTTCTGAAACACCAAAGAAGCAAATTTATTTCTTTGTTCATGGACCATACCAACCTGATGTTCACTGAGATCACTTGAAAAACTCAGCATTATATCTACTGAGACAGACCAAATCACATATTTTTCTGAGATGTGCAGAGTTACACAGAAATGATACAAAGACAGACCAATGCCATGTCTGGAGTAAAATCTTTGTCCTGGGACATTTTCTACTGGAAGCACCTTTAGATTACATACAAAATATCAGTCCCAAAGGCCCTAATACCACTCCAAACACCCCAATACCTTTTTTCCTAGCTAACATAAATTTGTAAATGCACTGTGGTAGTGTAATAATAAATCTCCTGGTGCAGAATGGAAAAACTGGTATAATTTGTTCAGAAATGCAGATGGAAGGTGTATCTGGAAACTGTTCTGCAGATAGGGTACAGTTCTGTTCTGGTTTCAACCAAATATGCTGGGAGTCAGCTACAGATGTAAGGTTTTGGGTTCAGTGGGATGGGTTTTTTAAAGGGATGTCTGTGGATTTTGTGCATATCACCTTTCCTTTTTGTCCCTTCTTTACCTTTGACTCAGAGCTTTGTCTGAATTTATTGGATTTGAATATATAGTTTAGCAATGATACTCAGTATCTGTTAAATAAATATTTCTGATGGCATGGAGATTCTTCATTTTCTTTCCATTTTCTTTAAGCCACCTGATAAATTGATTGAATATCTGTCTCAAGTGCTGATTAACCAGTGCTCAGTTTGACTCTTGCTGTGTTCTGTGTATTTTTCTCCCAGCAAAACACTCTGACCACTGTGCAAGGGGCACTGCCATCCAAATATACCATATTTCTTCAGATAGTTCATGCCAAAATAATTCTAAGTTATACTTCAACTAAAGAATAAATAACCAGTCTGAAATTTCCTTCGGTAACCTGGTTCCTATAACTGCAAAAACACTTTCTGAAACAACATTTGTAATTTTTTGTGACAATAAGCTGTGGAAACTGTCACTAATATATTTGTAATAATATCTGAATTTTCAAGATTTACTGAAATATGTGAACTTTCAAGATATTCTGCTTTGACTCCTTTGCTAATTAACCATACTGTTCTCACTCCTCAGCAGTACCCTACCACATGGTTTGCTGGTAGGAAACGCTAACCAAAACAGATTGTTTACAATACCTAGTCACAGGTACTGCTCACTCTGATATATGGAAAGTATGCTAAAAAATGATTTTCAAAAGTAATTGGCTCACATGGTACAAATGAAATGCAGTGCTTTGCTTCCACTGAGGTTCCTAAATGATCTCCAGAAAAGTTTAGTCCTTGCTCTCAATCTTAGGCACAGAGAACATTTCAAATCTTGATCACTTTTTTTATATGTCATCTCTTTAAGAGTAGGTCAGTTATTTGGGTTCCTTAGTAAAAAATCAAATTCCTTTTAATGTGACACCATGCAGCCTTTGCATTTAATTAGAATGAATCTGGAGAACTGTAAAGCACTATTCAGTAAGAGTAAAGACTGTTCATAGTATTTGAGTGAATGTTCTAGGAGGGACAACAAAAAGTTTAGAAAGTCAAATAAAATTCTAGATAAAATTATTGAGCTTGTTCTATAAAAAAGTGAATAGCACATTATGATGATGCAGTTCTTGGACAATGCTGGGTTTTGGTATCAGGATTTTTATACTAATATTTATATTTAATGGACACAAATACTTGTGGTTCTGTGGCTCTAGCAGCATTTTTCTCCAGTCTCTTCCAGTTCACTCTGTCTCAGACACGACTCATCACTTCTGGCATGTAGAAGTCCATCCAAGTGCCTTCAGGAGCTCCAGTCTTCTTCCATAAAGTAACTCCTCAGGAATGGGTGTTCCCTTCTCCCATCCTTAACCACATTTGAAGACATCTTTACATAACTTTATTCAAAACCTGAAAAGGAAACTCAGATTGTTCCTTGGCTTCCTGGAGGAGCAAGTTTGACCTTTTCATGTCTATATTTAATTTAAATATTTATGCAGCAAAAATAAACCCTGGGTGTTTTTACTCTGTTTTCTGGAAACTTGCAATGTTAGGTTTATATTGTCCTTGATTTTCCTTTCTTTTTCTTGCGACTCAAAGTAGCTGGGTTTATTCTATCTGCATATGCTGCTTGGTTGTAAACAGCCCTTTGTCACGAGTGGTGTTTCTGAGGGCTCATTTTTGGGGCCAGTCCTGTTTAACATCTTTATCAATGATCTGGATGGGGGATCAAGGACACCCATATTCAGTTTGTAGATGACACCAGGCTGGGCTGATCTGTTGGAGAGCAGGAAGGCTCTGCAGAGGGCTCTGGACAGGCTGAATCAATGGGCTCAAGCCAGCTGTATGAGGTTCAACAAGTGCTGGGTCCTGCACCTGTGTCCCAACAACCCCAGGCAGCAAGACAGGCTGGTGACAGAGTGGCAGAAAATCTGCCCAGGGGAAAAGAACCTGGGGATGCTGCAAGAGCAGCTGAACATGAGCCAGCTGTGCCCAGGTGGCCATGAAGGCCAATGGCATCCTGGCCAGTATCATCAATGGTGTGGCCAGCAGGAGCAGGGCAGGGATTTTCCCCTGTACTGGGCACTGGTGAGGCCACACCTCAAATCCTGTGTTTAGTTCTGGGCCTCCCACTACAAGAAAGACGAGAAGAGCAATGGAGCTGCTGAGGGGTCTGAAGCACAAGTCTTGTGAGGATCAGCTGAGAGAACTGGGGTTGTTCAGTCTGGAGAAAAGGAGGCTCAAGGAAGACCAGGGAAGGTTTAGCCTTTAGGAAAACTTTCTTCATGGAAAGGGTTGTCAAGCTTTGGAACAGGCTACCCAGGGAAGCAGTGAAGTCACCAGCCCTGGAGATGTTCAAAAGGCATGTAGATGTGGCACTTAGGGACATGGTTTAGAGTGCATTTAATACTGTTGATTTAATGGTGGGGCTTGATCTTGGAGGTATTTTCCTACCTAAAGAATTCTATGACTGTAAATATATAAAATATTTTCAGAAAAAATGTGGAAACTTATTGTTTTAACAAGATTCAAGGAAAAAAAATGGGTTTCTTTTTTAAATTCCCTAAAAAACAAATTAATTTCAATTTTAGGGAAAGAATTTCTTCAGTGTAGTTTTTAAGTATATTTTAGAGAGAATAATTTCAACAAAATGCTTCCCTTTTACATTTGATACCTGAATGCAACTTGAAAACTGGAAGCTTATGTAGAAAACTGAAAGTACAGTTTTGAGCTTACTCAGAAATGGAGGAAGCACAAGAAGAGTAATCGTACAGTTTTTAATATATTTTCTAATAATTTTTATTATTATTATTATTTTCATCAATTAAGGATACAACATCAGTAAGTAAAACTTCCCAATAAAACCAAAAATAATCTCTCTTATTTTCTGCATACGATGAGAGTACAAAAAAATGGGTACAGAATTTGCATAAAGGAGTTCACTGGTGCTGGATGCTTCATATTTGGGATGCTCTGTGCTCTTGTACGATCTGTAGTTCTGAGGCCTTTTCAAAAGGCTGACCTGAATTACTAACTCAAACTTTAACAGCAAGGGAGAAATCGTGGGTCTTTTGAAGTTAATAGCCAGACTTTCAAGGTTTTCAAGGGAGCTGGTTTTTCATCACAGATCTATCTAATGTAATAAAATCTAGATCATCTAATCCCTAGTCCTGGAATTTAAGCACTGGACTTCCTTTTTACACTGATCACTGAATAGTTCAGAATTATAAAGGGAATATTTTTCCCCTATTGATGTAACATCTCAGGGATTGGCAAATCTAGGTGGTCCTACCACCCCTAAGGGAACTGAAATTTTTTAATGGAAATTGGAGCATAGATGAATGAGCTAACAGCAGGGTTCAATTTTAATGACAGCAACAAGAAATTCTGTAATTAAGCACATTAAGGCAGAACAACCTCTTTGAATTTCAGAACATCTCTAGTTCATGCTCTAACATCTGTTTTTCTTACATCGCTTTAATCTGCATCCTCCCTTCAGGCATCTTACACTAAAGGCTTGACAGACTCCTAGCTGACAGTAGCTGGCATCCTTTTAATTGACAAGGGAAACCACTATTGAAAGAGATTGGGAAGAGCTTCCTCTCTTCCCTCAGGGTCTCAGTGCTCTGCTTTTGCAGAACTCCTGCAGGACCTGCTAGCTACAAACCCAACCTGAAAACACAGATTTTGGAATCCAAGGAAAAGCTCACCTGAGCTTCTCATATGCTTTAGACCCTTTTACTTCGGATTTTTGCCCAGTGTCCCAAGGGGAAGGGGTTTGATATTTTATTTGTCACATGTATTTTACCTTAGCAGAAAGTGAAATAATTTCTGTTTTCACAAAAAAAGGAAACATTTCTTTATGTCCGACTGGAAGCAGATGCAAATGGGAGTTTATCTAAAACTTCTTATGCGTATAGTTATGAGATATAAGAACACGTCCTTATTTTTTTGCTGCATCAGGACCATTGAATGTACCTTGGAGAAACATAAACATCACATAGAAAATGTTTGTATCGCTCATAAGCAAACCCAAGAAAATATTTTATGCCCCATTATACCAAATACATTCATAAATTTGTCCTCTAGTTGTGCTGGCTTTCTTTGACTAACTCTCGTCATATGCATAAAAACTCTGTTTAGGCTGAATACTTCTGATTTAGGAAATTTGCTTTCCTGTTAGTATTTAATGCATCTGGTGCCATGTAAGTAAAAGCAGTGTTTTTTTAATCACTTGTTCTGCCATTTCTATGATCTCAGTTATTTCACTCAGCTTGCTATGATTTTTCCTTCTTCACTGTATTCAGCTGGTTGAATAGCCATTACCTGGTGATCTGCTCAGACTAATAGTACAGATGCTTTCCAAAGCAGACTGTTTGATGTCTGTTGTCAATGCGCTACATTTTCTGTGATCTGTTCTCATATCCAACATTCATGGTTAGGTGTTGCTGACTGAAACTTCAGTTATATTCATGCGTGGCTTTCGAAAAAGACTGAACTCCAACTTGTCAGGACTATTGTAACAATGGTGGAATGATTATGATTAAAGCTAAACTGATATTTCCACTTCTGCAGCCAGCATTTCTGGTTTTATTATTTAGGTCTTCCAAAGAATGAAAATGGATTACGCAGACAATTTCTTCTTTCTATTTTCCTTTTATTTTTCTTTCCTAAAAAATCCCCAACAAAACAAGTGCTCTAGCTTCATTATTCTTTTCTTTCTTCACTTCTAAAACAAACCAGCTTCTGTGGATAAAATGCTAGACATAGTAACATGGTTAAAAAAGCAGACTGGTAAAGACATAAGACATACACTGAGCCTTGTTATTAACAGACTTTTGGGAACAGAAGCCTTGCTGAGATCTCAGAAGCCGTTAATGGTACTGATATTTCTCATTATTGGCTCAACTCTGTATCCTGTTTGGTAGTCACTTTAAATCCAATACCTCCCACAATCCAGTGTGGGCATTAAGCTCATTACAGATAAAAAATGTAAATCAGAGAAGCTTCTGAAACAGCAGTAATTATGAGGTACATGCATTGCTTTGCTTTACTTCCCCACTATACCTGTTGGTTTTGTTTGCTGAAAATAAAAAAGCAGACCGTCTTTTCAAACCCCTCACATTTTTCATCAGAAAGATAGGCCCTCAGGTACCATATTCCATCAGAAATTGGAAGCCCTAGGCTTAATAATTTGGAAAATTATGCACAGTGTAGTGACAAAAACAAAATAAGTGTTACAAACCGCTTTCAAAATGAGATACATGTATCCAGGAAGAACCTGCTCAAGGGGAGGTGGTTTGGCAGTTTATCCCAGAACCCTTAAACCTGGGCCCTGCAGTGTCCAGCAGTCACCTGACCCTCTGTCCCCGGCAGAGGACTCCCCAGCACCGACAGCTGCTTGGCACTGCATCCCCCACCCACCTGCCTCCAGGACAATATTTGTTTCATCAACCTGCAGGAAGCTGAATGCATAGATAAACCACACTATTTTGCACACCTCTGTTTTGAAGAGCTGTCCAGGATAAGTAATGTTGGCCGGTGTTGTGAGAGTCTCTAATTATTTTTTTGCTCAGAAACCACATGCAAACTAGTTGGCCCTTGCTGTCTCTTGTCATCTGATGTTACAAAGCAATCTACACTGTCTGTGAGCTTCAGAACACATACTGACAAAAGAAGTAGTTTCCCTGGTAACAAGGACCATATGAAAGCTCTCAGAACATATCCTCCCCAGGAGTTAATTTGTTTCAGATGGGAAAGGTGATTACTTATAAGAAAAAAGAGAAAACAGCTGAGCTATTAAAGGATGAAATAGTAAAGAGTAAGCAGTGTTATTTGTTCCACTTCTACTGTTTTCATTTATATGCATGATATATATATTTATATAGAAATATGTACATTTTTGTATGAACTATCATTGCATAAGTGCTAATAAAACATGTACTGTATTTGGCAGTAAAAAACTTCTCTGAGGTCTTCATT
This sequence comes from Cettia cetti, assembly GCA_013401135.1. Taxonomy (NCBI): domain Eukaryota; kingdom Metazoa; phylum Chordata; class Aves; order Passeriformes; family Sylviidae; genus Cettia; species Cettia cetti. The sequence continues at coordinate 35,207 of VZUI01026002.1, read as the reverse complement.
ACAGCACCAAAAAATGAAAAATCATTTCTCAAATGTATATTCAGATATTTCACAAAGATTTCAAGGATACAAAGAGATGTAAACACTACAGGACACATGAACACAGATCTAGCCAAAAGATTAGGATATGACAGGATTGTGAAAATTAAAGAAATAAAAAGCAGAATAAATAGTGGCAAAAGCCACAATAACATCCAAAACCAAAGCTGTGTATGCAAGCATAATGTTCTCATGCAGATAACTCTTAGGAAAAGTAGACCTCTTTTCCTCTAGAATAACTGAAAGGCTTACTGATCTGGATGATCTTCCAGATGTGGAGTGCGTGTTGCTATGGCTCACTAGGCATTTCAAACAAATGCTATGTGACTGTGATTGAAAGGGAAAACTACCTGAGCATCCATGAGCTGAAGAGTAGATGGTGTCCAGAACTGGGCACGGCAGAGGCAAGGAATGTCACACAACACATGGCGTGAGAGAGCATTACCATTGATCACCAGTTCAAGAGTGGGTATTTGCTCAACTGTTTAACCATCATATCCCCAGAGATCCTTTGTCAGAACATTTCAGTGAAGAAGGATTCTGCTATACTTTGTAAAGACCCATCTCTAAAAAAACAAAGGTCAAGACATTGCTGGAAAGAGGAGCAGTAAATGAATCAAATATCTTTAAAATGAAAACTATGACTACCTAGATGAGATTATTGAAACCACAGGGTTTCTTTGTTTCTACTTCAGAGGTTTTCATCAGAGTGCTTTTTTAGGTAGAGTTTGTTAATTTTGGTTTCTGTAGGGTTTTTTTTATTTGTTTTGTTTCCAATTTTTGTTTTGTGTGGGGTGGGGTTTCTTGTTTGTTTAGGCTTTGAGACTTTTGGGGTTGGTTTTTTTTTGTTTTTATTTTGTTTTATTTGATTTTGGTTTTGTTTTGTTGTGGTTTGTTTGTTTTGTTGATTGCTTGAAATTTTTTGTTTGGTTTTTGCAGATGTGTTGGGAGCATCAGTCCTAAGACTACAGATTGACCTAGGTCTTTACAGAATACTAAAATGGTTAAGAGTTGAGGTAGGGGAAATTAAAAATGTCTTGATTTCTATATTTTTGTCATAATTATGATTATTTATGTTCCATTTTTCAAAGAGACAATAGCAGTAGCAACTCCTTCATAAAGTTGAATATTTTTCTTGTTAGTTCTTAACAGCATTGGTTCATTCTAGTTTTCATAGACAGTGTTATTATTTTTTCATTTCAGCTAATGAAGGTATAAAAATTAATACTTGTTTGAGAAAGTTAATAAACAGTTAATAATAATGGATATATTTCAAACCATTTTATTGAAAAAATAAAATATACTCAATGATATCTCTGTTCCTGAGAAAGAAGTCAAGAGTTGACTGTTCATACAATTTTGTTATATATTTAAAACGTGTGAAGGAATTCCTATAAATCATACTTTCCACAATGTGCCACACCTCAGCTGGAAACCTGAACCGAGCTCTGGCAGGAGTCTGTGATTTTCTTGCAGAAGAGTTCTACTTTCAGGGACTATGTGAGTATTCCAGAATTTCCTCTTGGTCTCAAAGTGTTTCTGGTTACAAATCAAGATCTTCCTTTTGTTTTGTGACTGACTTGGAGCAAAACTTTGAGGAATGTCTGAGTGCATTTTCTCAATTTTAAAAGTGATTTAGGCACACTACCTAGAGACAGCTAGGACCAAAAGATTGAGAAGCTTGTACTGCGCAGACCCATACTTGGGATTCACAGATTATTCTGAGTTGGAAGGGACCCACAAGGATCATCAAGCCCAACTCCTAAGTGAGTGGACCATAGAGGGAGTGAACCCACAGCCTTGGTGTTATAGCCCCATGCTCTGACCGGCTGTGCTAAAGTGTTCCATAACCTAACTTTCCTAGATCCTAAAATAAGTGATGAGATGTTGTGGTACAGGAATGGCGTTCCCCAGTTTAATATTCCCACTGAAACATTCCAAACCATGCACCACGAGCTGACTTCCCCATTCCATTCCCCTTCCCCATTCTCCCTGCAGTGGGCTGGAGAGGATAATTGGAGGCACAAATGGTAAAGATGGCGGGCTGAGATAAGAAGAGTTTACTGGAAACAACAGTGAAAAAACAAAAAGTAACAGTGACAATACCAATAACAGAGTGTGCAAGAGAAGGGAACACTTCACACAGGAGTGTTCACCGTGCAGAGCCCAGCAATACCTGGGCGCCCACTCCACATTACCTGACCAGAAGGGACTCCTTCCCCTCCTGCCCCCTGCACATGTCCTGAGGTGGTAAAAAACAACCGCCTTGTCCAAGCTTTGTCCCTTCTGGCTAGTGACAAAATTAATCCTGTCCTGGCCAGAATCAGGACATGAGATGTCTGAAACCTTATAATTTGCTTTCCTGTCAAACTCTTTCTACCTGTTCACACACTGGTGATGTCTCTATAACCTGTGACTGGGTTTGTTTTTATATTAACTACTCATTTGGAGATCATTTGAAAGATGAAAATATTTCTCTACTTTTTTGTTTTGTCATTTTCCCTCCCCCTTTTATTTAGGGTGCAACCTCTTAATACTAGATAGTACAAGTATTTAGAAAGTGTACTGACTAATGCACACAAAACAAGAAATCTAATTTCTGTTTCCTTTTCAGAGTCTTATTATTAGAAGTCCTCAGATTCTTTGCTTTTTTCCTAGGGAAGATAAAATCTCCCACATGTTTATCTTCCCACTTCAGAGTCTTTACCACTACACAAGTCTGTGGCTGAGGAGCTCAGTCTCCTTCAAGGAAGATAAAATCACTTACACTGTTGTTTTTATGACTGTGCTTTCTGAAGAGGCGTCCCCTTATTCAGATGACCTCTCACTCCTAAAATAATTTGCGACACATTTTTCATTTCTGTTCTATGGCTGGTAGTTTTCATTCCATATCTGCCTTCTCTCTCCCACCCGAACAATGAGTGTTAAAAGTCAGTGTCACAATTAGTAGCAACCTCATTGTCCTGCAACTTAATACTGATAAGCTTCCTCCTGTCTTCTTTGGGCTTTTATTTTTGCTGCAAAGTGGAGGATCTAAAATATAGATGATACCAGCATAAAGAAAGGTGGTAAATTAAAAAAAAAAATAAAAAAATTAAAGTGATGTCCTGACTCCCAATATTAGTATAGAAGTAATTTTACCCTCATACTAAATATTAATTATTATTGTTGCATTTGAGGATTTATTCTATCCTTATTAGGTATCTGGAGATTTTCATATAGTCCAAAGAGAACCAAGACATACGTTTGAACTGAAAATTAATTCATACTCTGACATGAAGTTATGAAACCTCACAGTAAAGAAAATCTGCTATGTTATTATCTAACCATAGCTTTTTTTTCCTCCCCAAATTGATTCAAGATGCATTTTATCCCATTTTTCCAAGGGGCAGACCAAGAATATATGCCATTAGAATAGCCGTTGATGCCATAAAGCCATCAAATAAAGAACATAATTTCAAGCTAAACAGTGGAATCCTGTCACAAAGTAAACACTCCATCTGGTGCCATTTAACTGAAATAACTTCTTCAAGGCACCACTCCCATGAAACATACAAACTTCAAACAACATTATTTTACTACAAATATGGGCTATAAAACTTGATAGAAAAAAAGGAAGCCATAAAACCCTCAAGTTCCCCCTGAGCCTGAGCTAGAATCCAGATCTTCCTGAATTAAGTCACTTTCAACATTTTGTAACAGATGACTGAAGGTCCCAGTAGATGTAAGTTTTATTTTCATAATTCATTCTCAGCTTGGCTGGGAGCAAAGTAGCAACCTCCACATTTTTGGCAAGAGAACCTTCTTTACTGGAATAAAGGTCTGCCTCTTCAATGGGCTATTTGGCGAGAGACCAGGAAGAAATAATATCTTATTTCCCTTACACTTGACTTCCTCTTTTTTTTTTATTTTTTATTTTCAAGCTTTAGCAAGAACACTCTCTTCCTCCTTCAAATCCTCCAGACCAGCTATATTTATTCTGTTAGCTCCTTTTTGATCCACTCACACACCAAATATTTTATATCTGCTTTACCAATATTGTATTTTTAATGACACTGAAACCTGTGAGCTTTGGAAGTTTTGGTTTTTTGTTTTTTGGGTTTTTTTTGCCTAAATTTCCCAGTTTACTAGCATCTGAAATTCTTTTACCCATGGGAAAATTATTACGCCAACATCATAAACCTGTATTTTATTTTCCAGCATAACAATGAGTTTTCTTTTCTTTTGTTAGATTTCAAATGTTCATCAAATGTTCTGGTCAGCATATAACTCTTGTCCCTACTGTGTCTTTTCCTTGAGTATTTTCCTATTCTAACTATGAGCCAACCTATGCTGTCGACCTTTTCTTCCTGCTAACCAAATTTATTGTCACCACAGCCAGCATGATAGCCCTTCCACACTAGAATCACTTGTATTTATTAGTATTATAAAGAAGTATGAAGGGGTTACTACAAAAATTCAGCCTGCATGACTAAACATGAGTGCTGTTCCTGCCCTAACCTGAAACAAAGCACAAAATATTTTTTGTGTTAGTTCATAACTGAAAAAATTACGTGCAAATTGGTTTTTACACTAGTCTGAGCAAAAATGAGAAATATTTAACTAGTCAGATAGCAAACCTTTCAATTTAAGAACATGAGTTTTCTGTAGACTTTCACAGAACATCCCAAATATACTGCTATCTGCAACAAATTTCCCCTGACACAGATCATCTGCCTCATTTCCCTCTGAAATAGAAACTGAAAAAAAGTCCCTAATGGAAATTCTCTGGCATAGGAGACTAAACTAGGGAATTTATGGTCTGTTTAGAGCTTAAAAGAAGACATGTTTTACTTGAAAGTCATGGAAGAGAGTGGACTTGAAGAGGAAGAATCTACGTACTATGTTAAAAGACTTTATGCATTGAACCTGAATGAGAACAATTTTCTGAAAGCTGCAACTTTCACAAGCGTCTGTTATCCACAACAATAAAGTAGGATGGTTAACAAAACCACATCTATGAAGTAAGGTACAGATAAGTGTGAAAATTTAAGCAAAGCAAAAAACAGCAACAAATAAAAAACTTTTGAGAAAGTTGCAACAAACTGAACAGAGTTTTAGATTACATTACTGTTCTCAACTTTATCCCATACAACCTATAATAGAGAAGAGTAAATTTGTTATTAGGCAACTCCATGGTGCTACAAGCGAATTACATATAATAAAACCTAATGGAAATTTTAATAGTGGTGACGTACCAAAACCAATTTTAAAATGCTTATAACTGTATTTTAAATTCCATAGCACTTGCAGGGATATATCTAAGTTTTTAACAAAATGAGATACTGAGGAAAGCTCTCAAGGGTTCCTGGAAGCAACTTGTTAATATTCTGTCACCAAATTGAAGGGAAATTGAGATTAATTTTAAAGTCTCTAATGCAATTCATACTTTCTCTGGGTAGAAAAAGTCATCCCCACTAGGAATGGTCCCTGGTAGTCATGAAAACAACTAACAAAGAGTGATTTATTTTGCTTGTGGAATGCACAGCACTGGTCCAAATTACATTATCAAAATGTCTTGGGGATGCTCTAACCCCAGCACCTACAAGGACACCCCCATGAAATTACATGAACTGAAACTTCTGCAGTTGTGTCACTAGAATGCATATGTTTCTTCTTCCTCGGTTGAAGGAAGGCTTGTGGGGTTTGTTTGTTTATTTTTCATGAGTAAACATATCAGTAGATTTTCTGGTCTAACTTCTTGAAGTATAAGGATAGTAGGTAACTTTAACAGGAGCTGGAGGAAAAAAATGCATGTTGCTGCCTGATGGTCAAGAACGAGAAGATTTGATGCATTAGAGCATTGTCTCCTGGATGCACCTGAATATGCAGATGATCTTAAAGACTTTGTGATTGACTTTGAAAGAACTTGATGCTTTCGTTTCATTTATTGTGTATTCTATATGCCTTTTATCTATAAAGAAGGAGGTCTTGTGTGAAAATTTAGGCTTCATCCTTGTGAGGCACTTAAAAAATTGAATAGTTCCATTACTTTCTGGGAGACCAGAAGAGTGCATTTGAAGTGAAGCATTCACATCTACAGTTGCAAGAAAGCAGGTTAATGGAAGTATTATAGTCAAGCATTATAAACTGAATTCTATTCCAGCAGAAAAGAGTACATACTGCCACAGTAGTGATATGAAATTGGAACTCAAATTTTGTTTGCTATTTTTCCTCAGTAGCCACATAAGCCGAGCAATTGACAGACCTCATACACCATTCTAAACCTTAGAGATCGGTTTGTTTTTTTACAGGTTCTGTCAATATGAAAACACCAGTCGAGGAATCATATTTTTCAACTAACACAATTTTTCTATGTATTTTTTTTAAGCTACAGCAAAGAGTGAACAGTTTTAAAAAAGTTTAAAACATAATCAAAAAAGAATAGTTTAGAGGAAAACACTGTGAAGCCAAGACCAGTAAAATACCCTTAACAAATGACATTCTTATAACAAAACCACAGATGTTAAATACTTACTCTTAGCATAAAACTCACATAGTGTATCCTTAAATTACTCATCAGCCAATATTTATAAGTTGTCCTGCAATATTGTAAGAAAATTAAAAAGAAATATATATCAGAGGATAAAATAAAATTCACCTTGAAGGGAAAGAAATCTATGTGTCCTTGGCCCCTGAAAGTGTCCTGGTAAAACTCGGTAGCCAAACCCCAAAATATGTATTTAAATAATGTATTTCTATATTTCCTAATATAGTTCCTATTATGCCTTTTTTAAAAGGCAGAAGACACTATTTATTACTTATGACAGAGGCAAGACAATCTGTTTGAGTAAATAACATTAAACTATTTTTTTTTTTCTCTGTATGTTTCACATAGGATTTTCTCAGGTATGTTTCACATAGGATTTTGGTAGTGGCTTATTCCAACATTCACACATTTTGATGGAACTCTGTAATTTGATTTAGAAAATATTCACAAAGATGTAGTAAATGTTCAGATTTTCAGCTGTACTCACCTTGATTATCAATAACAATCTGTCTTTTGGCTTTAATGGCAGTGACATGTTACAACTTACACAAATGAACATACAACAGCTGACAAAACCAGAGCTTAGTCTGCCAGTCTGAATATTGTCTGCATTAAATTATGCTTTAAGTACTTGACTTCATAACACTATTTTTATTAGTTAATTAATAATAAAACAACGTATTTTTTGAGAACTGTTACCTTTAGGTTGAGTAAAGCATGAACAATTTTAGTTCAAAAGGGAAATGAATGAAAATAATAGAATATCATTTTTTCAGCGTTATTCCTTTGTCTCACCACAGTTAGAGACTGAGCACGTTTAATCGATCATGCCGTGGTACTAGCATTACCTGAAACTTCCGTAATACACCAGCAATGTAAAATTATTTTGTTTTTCCAATTAATAATGGTATATAGAACAGGAGTCTCCAAAGCCTGGGTCTAAGTTTATGACCATTAAAACCAGTAAGACCCCAGTAATACTTAGATTTAACTGGAAAATATTACACTTTTGACTGTCCAACCTTCAACAATGCAAATACTTTAGGTGTACAGCTGGTGCATCATATTTCAATTATCAGCGTTTTGTTAAATATTCTAACCATGCTCCAAAGAAGTGGCGTCACAATCTCCAAAATTACTCTGTAGCAGGGAATGGAATCAGAGGAACTTTAGATGAATTACAGTTTCAACTGAAAACCCTGTGCCATGCATGACCACAATACATCTCTGTTTTAAAGAAGGTTAAATCTTGTAAAGGCTTGTAAGACCTTTGTAAAGATAGACTTCAGATGTTCACCATATGTAAAAAACCTTCAAAATAAGTTATGTACAGCAGTGGTCAGTCCTAAAGGGAGAACAATTTGAAAACACCACTTGGACAAACCAAGTTTTAATTTTACAGGTTCAAGTAGATATGACAACAGAAACACAAGTCTGTTTCTTGTGCCAGTTCTCCATAGACTTCATAGTCATCATATAAAGCACTGTACTCTAGAAGCCATATTTCTGACATTCAGGAGTCCTTCTCTTTAGATGTCAAAATACAAGTCACAAATACACTGATCCATGTGACCTTGTTTTCCATAATTTGCAATTCTATCTTTCCCGAACATCTTTTTATATCCTCACATTTTTCTCCACGACAGGCAAAAACCTTAATTCTTTAGGAAAAAATTACACATGTGCAAACAGTCAAATATCAGACCTATATACATGGTTTTAACTGCAGCCAGTAAATATTATTATATATTTGGTACAAGCTGCAGCTCAGTGCAGCATTTTAACTAGCAGCTATGATCACACCAAGGAATTTGGTTTATGGTGTGAGATGTATGGCATTAGCATCTTGTCTCCAGAAACAGGAGTAAACTATCAGAGAATTAGTAAATTATTTGAGAATTAGCCATCTCAAATCTTAACATCTGCCAATCAGAAAAAAGGAAATCAACAATCAAAGGCAGATCCTATAGCTATCCTAGCATCATGTAGTTTCAAACACTTCCAAAGAATATTAGAATTTCAAATACAAGCATTTACATCTATGCAAAACACGCAAAGCCAGGCTACAATGTTCGTACAACAAATACGGCAAAGCTGGTGTAACTTCCTTGATGTTGCTTAGCCCAGAAAACATGCCTGTTTCAGCCTAATATAATTAAGATAATTTCCTTTGTCTGAGAATTTAAGGCTGTCCTGCCCTTGAAGTGGTCCAAGAAATAGAGAGTAGACTCTAAAACCGGGGCTGCAAATCCTGTGTATGGATGGAGAATTTTAAAATTATTGTCACTCTCCATTACATTTCAAATTTGTTTCCATCTAGTTGAAATGTATTCTTATAATTAGTCCTTTGACAAATAACAGCCCTGAAAAAAGAATTGAGAGACCAAAAGTGAGCTTCTTTGGGCTTGAAATTTGGCAAAATGTTTTTAAGATCACCCTTAGGAACACATGTGGTGATGTTACTCCACGCGGCCCCAAGCGACCACTGAGAGATTTGTTATTTCACTTTAGGCTATCCTCTATTTTTCTGGAGATTGAATTTTAAAGATGAAGACATTATAGTTTAAGGACAAAGGTTCAACCTGAACATCCAGTTACCCTGTGGGTTTTATTGAAATTGTTTTTGTGATCTTGTGCCTAAAAATGAATTGAATGCAACACAGCAGGCACTGGGTAACACAATACTGACATTCAAAAACAATTAAAGTGGCCCCAGCTTTATTAATAACTAGGGAATATTGTGTTTTCTGAAACAGATGCTTTAGTAATACCACAGAAATTTAATACAAAGCAGTTGTTATAGAATCAAGGCATATGGTTTATAACGGTGCAAATTATTTATCATTTTCTTAATTTAATTTTCTTTGTTTGACCATTTACCCATAATCTTTCAGAAGCTGTATTAATTATTTAAGCCTGAGATACCTGAGATAATAGCTAATTTCTCATTAGTACAATTCACAGAAATAGATGTTTTGATTGGCAAAGTAGATTATATCCCATGTACTGAAGTGAGAAATGAATTTAAGCTGGATAGAACCACAACTCTTCAAGGTATTTGGAGGCAGAAAAATTCAAAGCCCAGTGAAACTTTATGTAATCAAAATCCATGAGAAGAAATAAACAAAACAGAACAAATTTTCTCCCCACTTTTTAAAATACTATTTAAGCAAGGTTGTGTTTGGAAGCTGGAATTCCTGACATGTTTCCCCAGATGTATTCTGCCAACATATTCCTACTTCAATAAAAGAACACTTCACCTTCTAACACATCCACAATTACATCTTATCCTGCTGTCATGCTTCCTTGGATAAGTTGGTATTTTCAAGAGACAATCAAAATATTTTGGAAAGTTTGCTAGCACTTAATTTAAAATATATCTCTGTACTTTTATTTTGTCTCTTGTATCTCTTGTATCTCTTTATTTTATCTCTTATTGTATCTCTTGTATTTTCACAAGACCTGTATCACTCTACTGAATAATTCTCTTCCATGGCTTTTCTGTCTCTCACATCAAACCTGAACTTCTGTCCTTGGCCTTCAACTGGTTCCTTTGTCATCCCCTTACAGCATGCCTCACTCTCTGAGCTACTTTTTTATAGCTTCCGTGTACCTGTTTGTCCCAGAATCAGCCTCATGTCCTATATATATTAACTAAAATAACTTTTTAAAATTAACTTTTTCTGCCCACTAAGGCTAATTAATTAATTTCAACAAGGACACTGTTGCCTGCTCAAATGAAAACACAGAAGCATGCTTTGCATTTTGGGGTGTATTTGTCTGATCTGCATATTTAGACTCTAAAATCCTCATTGCAGGAGCTCTCTCTCAATCTCTTCCTGATTCTGTGAAGCAGCACAATGTTGGCATCTAACAAATAATTTGCTATAAGAATAATAAGCTGTGATCAAGCCAGGCATGATCTAATGGTGTCCTTTTTAAGGTTATGTGGCAAGTATGAGACACAAAAAGTACTTTTTTCTTGAATGAAGATGGTTTCTCAGAAATAGTCACATTTTCAATGGTAAAAAATGTCATCTTATTTTTTCATTTAACCAAACTTCTTTTTCAGACTAAAGCTGTTTAAACAATACAGCTGACCTGATTCTCACCTTAGATAGCTGGCAAAAGAGGCACTTTCAAATCTGGAACTTCAAAGTGTTCCAGAAAAACCTCACATGGTTTGCTGCTCACATTTAAAGGTAAATTAGACCATTAAAAAGGACACAAATGAGCTCTAAGCACAGGGAATTCAGAGCCTAAAGTTAAAATCGTGATAATTAAATCATTATAATAATAATAAAATTCTTCCTCATTGATTCTCAGGCTTTGTACCTTTTGACTGCCTGCGACTGTTCAAGATAATAAAGTTAAGTACATCCATACGTATTTGGAAAATGTGGGCCTAATTTTATGTTACGTTTTACAGCACATGGAGAAGTTTTTTCAGTGCTGAGACACCCTTCTCCTTCCCAAAACCCAAACCCCCTATGTATACATAAAAATTATTAATTATTTTCCCTAATTTGCTATTAATATGAGATATATCTAAAAAATAAATCCTTTAAAAAACTGTCCTGAAAAATATGTCACATATCACTGCTAGAGGCACAGAATACTTGAGGAAAAGCTGTTCATCAAGAGTCCTTGCTTTACTTTTGAGGGTTTGCTGTTTCCTCTACCCTACATAGCCATCAGGAATCTGCCACACAGCAAAGCTCACCCCGCCCTGACAGCCAGTGACACGGGAGAATCCACATGTGTATGAATACATTTGTTAGAAGAGGTTACAGAGCTGATAACAGAAGCAGGAAAAAGCACAAATGTCACTTTGTTCAGCCAAGGATTTTGCCAGCTACCCTATCAATTGCACCAGCTCTTGTACTGTTTGTAGGCAGTTAATGACAGCTGCCATTAATACATTCATTTATACACTAGTGCATATAAATCAATACTAGGTAAATACTATAAGAATAAAAACACTGCAATTGTCAAGACAAATAAATGGTTTTCTCTTGTCTTTTAAAAGTGCTAGGTCAGTGAAACAGCATGTTAAAAATCCCTTCCCAAATATTTTATATTATTGCTTCAGAAGATAGCAACAATCACAGAAAACCTCGAGCTACCAACCACCATTATCATCTCAGCATAGCAGCTAATTTCACAACGACAGATTTAATAAAACCAAGTTTGTCAGAAATATATTTAAGGAAAGCTTTGGCCAGACATACGTTTTCAGGTAACGCTTCCCATCCAAATACAAACTGTTCCTTCATCATGAAAGGATTTTTTATACATATAGCTATTTGTATATATTGTAGCTTTCATACATATGTATGTATATTATAAATTTTAAACCTGAGAAATGCCTCTTCATATGGAGTGAGACACATATTTTATACCAGAAGTTGTAAAATATTAAGTAAAACACTCAAATAAGTAAGCCTCGTCTCACAGATATATGAAGGATGAGACTGATCTTGGAACTTACATGAAGCTTTCTGAAGGCAATGAAAAACCTCCTATTCATTTTCCAGTATTCTTTTCACAATTCTTTTCACCATTTAAGCATATTTTGCTCAGACCCATACTGAAACAATTTTGGTGCTAGCATACTTTAGATTTTGCTCTGAATTAATTGATGATATATGAAGAAGTCAAGAGAGAAAATTATTCCCAGTGGTTAACTGAACACTGCTACGTTGTGATTTCTTTTTCTATTTATATTCAGAATTGTATACCTCTACTTATAAACTCTTCCAATAAATTCCAATGTTATGATCTGGTTATAAATAGTAAGTTCCCAAATGGATTTTGGACTGAGCCCAAAAGCCAAATCAATAGTTTGATCAGTCGTAAACAACAGATCTTTTTCTTACTTACCAGTGATCTTACACAACAACTGAAATTATGATTAATGACAATTTCTTATTCTAATGTGCCTGTCTGAAAAGCATCCACATTACAATGGCTAACTTATGCATTTATCTGGACTCTTAGCACTTTCAGAGATAATGAGGTCATACATGAGTTAATGACCAACTATCTTCTGACTGAATTCTTCAAGGGCAAATGCAGGAAAAGGAGCCAGTGTTATAACTGGAAAGAACAGCAAGTGTCCATGGTAAGTGTTTATAAAGAAAATAAGCAAGCATGCAAAATTTTAGGGTGCTGTTCCCCATTTCTCCTGGCTCTGGTCACTTGGACTCCTCCACAGAAGTTCCTGCAGATCCTTTTATCTTGGAAAGAAAAATAAATTCTTCAGAAGTTCCTGACAGTGTCCTTTGTGAAGGCTAAGTTGTCTGGTTTTTCACCAAACCACCAATAAGCCTCGGAAAACCAACTCAAGAACTCAAAACTGGAACGAGGGGTAAATTTATTTGGGCTGTCATGCACAGACTGAGCCAGTCAGCCTCCTGATCTGTCTGTCCTCAAATCATGTAAACATCTTTAAAACTGTAGCTGTACTGTCCTGTGCCCCTGTGCCGGAACACTTTGAATAGGGGGCAGGATTTACACAGAGAAAAAAAAGTGAGGTTCCAGATGGAAGTATTTCATTTTGCAAGCATTATTAATTTCAGTGGGAAACTTATATAAGTAGAGCTAGATCAGGCATTGAATTAGAGAGATGAGATAATGAAAAATGACAGCAGAAAATGAATGGAGACAAAAGAAAAAAAAGATACTTTAGAAAATAAAATGAGTGGAGAAAGCTATATTAAGAAGAGTCTAATTTTCAAAGCACAATTTTTAAAAAAACTTGCATTTAATACGAAGACATTAAAAGTGGACGAGACTGTTAAACGGGAGTATTGATAAGACATCCGATGTTTGTAGGAGGTTGAATGACTCCCAAAAGGAAAATGACCTCTGATTAGTAGGAGGCAACACAAGCTGAGGGGAAAAAAAATGATGGGGCTAAGGGCTGGACAACAAAACACAAATCACAAATCACAAATCACAAAAAAAAAAAAAAAAAAAAAAAAGAGTAGTAACAGAAATGAGGGATGAAAGCATGACCGTGACAGCTTGAACTCCGGGTGTGACAGGGAGCTGCTGGGCATCCAAAGAAGTGAAAATGAATTATAGGGAGAGTGTTTTGCATAAAATGAAGAGACTAATATATAGATGAAGATAACAAAGAAACATTTTATTTAAAACAGTGTATTTAGAAATTTAAGGATTTAAAATGTAGCTCAAAATTTTGCACAAAATATACACTTTCTTCTCAGATATTTAGCAAGTAGGACATTATACATATACTAAGTGTATCACAAAACTTGTTCCTATCAAAGTACTTTTCTCAATGCTTCTTAAGTAGAGACTTTTTTCATACTTTACCATTTAAAAATAAAAATGAAGGTAGTCCAAGGAAGAGTAATTTCAGGAATTACAAGATGCCTACAAAAAGGAAAGATTTTATCAAGATCAAGTTCACAAAACAATAAATCCAGAAAGCAGCAACTATTTTGTAGCTTTAAAAAATAAATGGAAAAAACCTTCAATTACTGTGATTTTTTTGTCTGAAGAAAGTCTTTAAATAATAATCAAATCAAAGAAACAAGTCTCTTCTTTGTGTATTTGTAAGTGTAAGGGAAATATGAGGTTTAAGAATACTATATGACCTTATTATTCACTTTATTAATTAGGAATGACTTTTTAAATTCAGGAAAGTCAAGTGCTTGTTTTAAAAGCAGGGATGTACTTCATGATGGCTGGAATGTGGCTTATGGGCACCGAATCAAAAGGCTATCACTGTCATGGACCCTTCCCTTCTTTAAAATAAGGCTGGATTATTTTGGTGTTCTTCTTCCACTTTTGCTACTCATATTGCATTTTCCTTGATGAAGTCAGTCTACCTTGCTAGTTGTATGTGGAGTGCCAAGCATAGTGAGAATTTAGCCTCACTTGGAGGGTCTAAAATAAATAAAAATTATTGAAAAGAAAGAAGTTCAAAGCTGTCCACAAATGCCCTATTCAAGAGCTGTGAATGGCAAATATTGACTTAGTGTATTCCAGATAAATCAGAATAAACCCATCGTGTTGTGTAACACTAATATAAAAAGAACAACCCTTTTGATGAAAATGGATCCATAGTAAAACAGAAGGATCCATTTATTTTCTTCACTGTCATAATCTGGAATCAGTCCTAATCTCAAATCATAAACTCTTAGTATTGTCATATTTTTAGATGTTAACCACCTCAGCATATTTTTAATATAATCATGAGTTTTGAGATTGGTATTTTAGCATGCAGTGTATCTGTATAATTGCAATCTATACTATACTTTTCAACTCCTAAATTGAACTGCAAACCTCTGTGGTATTGTTTATGGAAAATTCCATATGTTTTTAGACTTTTGACCTAGCTTACTTAATGTTTTCCAAACAAGAACTTCCCAGCTTTTATCAAGAGAGCTGTTAGGGAAAAAAACCAAAAAAAAACCAAACAAAAAAACCAACAACAAACAAAAAAACAAAAAAACAACAAACCAAAAAACAAATCCACACAGGAAAGAAAGAAAATAGATTTCATTGGGTTGATGCTTTGTTTTTGTTTTTAAGTTAAAGATCTTAAACTCTGTTAAAGTACAGAGGAAAAATAATTTCTGCCAAAACACTGCCACTGTGCTGAACAGCCCTCTATATGGTAATAGATGCCAGTATCCTTCTAAGTAGCCTGTGAACTCAAATAAACAGCAATTTATGCTGAGGAAGTTATCAATAAATAAACTAAACTATATGAATATTTTTATATTGAGATAGCAGTAAAGAAGTGCAAGATCAAGGAAGACCTAATAGTTTATAGAACTTGTTTTCTCCATCTTGCTGCAATCCTCAAAATTATTTTTCTATGAAGGACAAATAAAAAGACAAAGCCAGAGTCATGGTATAAGAAATGTGTATTAATTTCTAATGTAGTACTTAATGGCTTCAGTGGATGGCAACAGCAGGGCTTAGAGCCTTGTGAATTATCAAAAAGGGTTAGTTTTTCTGCTGAATATGTGCATGAATAAGCAGTGGTGGAAATCCAAAGAAAAATCTGGAATCCTCTGATCTCAGGTTACTAGAGTTCTTTTCTTTAAAGACTTACTTGACCTTATGGCAGCATGTCAGCAAATTAGATTTAGGCAATGCTGTTCCCAAGAGCTCTAATTATGTTTCATATGTATATTCTGTGGTTCATTAAAAAAACATGCATTTTAACTGCCTTACTGTATGTTAATTTGCATACATATCAAAACAGAATCTGTACAACCAGAATCTGCAGAACGGCTTTAATTTTTCTAAAGCATTTAGATATTTCATAAATTCTCCTAACTATTACTCATTTTTGACATACATTTCTTGAACTGTCTGAGCAAGGATAATTTACTTTTGTTTTTGGAAGTGGCTAACACAGATAACTAGTCTGCTCAAGAACATCTAGTAAAATGAAATGTAATTCTTTTAAAAAAATAACTGAACAGATTGCCCTGGGTGTGACATCTATGGAGGACAACGAGAATACAGTAACGAGAATGGTTTATGCTTGCTATTCCGCATTCACACTGAAAACTTGTCATAGAAATAGATTACCTATACTGTTGTGTACTGTTTGCAAAACTTATCTTGTCATGGTAATATGACATTAGAAGTTTAATATATCCTGTGAAATACAATAGCATATAAAGACATGTAGATATCAAAATATTTTCTACCTCAACTTCTTATCTTTTACTCTGTATATCCCAGGTTGACAAATTAACATGCTGTGTACTGCTTTCAGGTTTCTGGGAATAACAGTACATGCTTGCAAGGACCACAGATATATTTCCTTTGTTGACAAAAGAAAAAAGCCCCACTGAAGGTGTTAAAGATCTTGGGTGGGTGACAATACCATGAACTGGGGTTACCTAGCTAATGTTGGTGGTGTGTTGTTTTAGTGGCCCAGCTGTTCTCACTTTTATGAACTCCAGAGAAAAACCTGCAAGCTATTGAGTGCTTCTCAAAATGTAATAGCAGTTCTTGCCTTCCAGTGACCACAAGGAGACCCTCTGCATTTTGTCAAGACAACTTTGTATTCAGCTTATTTACTAATGGAAATTCAGTGTTCAGGACTGAACCAAATCAAACCAAGGAATCCAAGGATACAAACCAAAAAAAACCCCCAAGAGATATGTTCCATATTGCATTGTAATCCACATTAGATTTGAATGGCCATACCTTAAACACATATCCAAAGGTGGTGGAAAGGAGTGCAGAACTGTAGAGGAAAGCCATCCTTCCCTCTCTCCCTCTCCCCTCCACCTTCTCCTTACTATGGTTTGCAAGCTAGGATGCTACGGCTTCTGTCACCACTACTGTGTTGCCTGTGGGTACTCTGTTTATGGACTGACACTGCATTACTTGAAAGACTGTTAAATTAACACATTAGTAAGACTGGGACTGAGCCCATAGCTATCAACATCTACATTTTGTGTGTTTTTAAATTCCCTTATAATTAATGAGTATTCTGAGATGCTCAGTTCAAATGAAACTTGCCTGAATAACCTCAAACTTGAAAAAAAAAAATTAAGCAGAAGAGATATTAGAGTAAGACAAAAAAAAAAGAAAAAAAAAAAAATCAGACCAAAAGGAAATTTTCTGTGGTAGTTAAACAAAAGCAATGCAAATTTATATTAATATTAGAAAATATGCCACAACATTATCCTATAGAACCATTTCCCTAATGTAAGAAAGAGTGTGTGTAATCCTTCCAAAAATGTCATTAGAAGAGAATTTGTCACCCCAAACTTCAGTTACATTTACAGTAGAATATTTGTACAAGCTGTTTGCTGAAATACATCTGATTCCTCAGTAAAGAGAGGAAAGGCAAGAAGCTCTAGACTGTATTTGCCATGGCACACACTCAAAATAAGCCTTAAAATTACCTTTTGGTGTCCAAACAGTGTGGTTTCCCCATCAAAAGGTTATTTATTATAAAAGAGCTTTATTTGGCAAAACATTGAGAACATTCACTTTTTAATTAGAGCACTAAACTTCTGAGCCCAAAGTCATGGCATTGTATAATGTTTCTTTTCGTGATTATAAAAGAAACAAGTGCAGCAGAACTTATTTCATCCCCTGGGAATTTCCCATAGGTCAGTTACACTATGAAAAAATAATCCAGGAGGTGTTACACTGAGTACACTTTCTTAATGTCTTGAGGACTTTTTAAAAAGTGGTGGAGCTTAGCTCCTGATGTTTTTTCTTTGATTATTCTTGTAGTGCTAGAAATTTTAAAAATGGATTTCATTAATTTCATTTTCTTATATATTCATATTCTTATTTTTAACTCCATATTTATTTGGAGTATATTTGTATTTAATTTTATTAGTTAAGTGGAAGTGGGTCAAGTGTAAGTTTAAGCATCATTTTTTTCTCTGTCCTTGAAGGAATGGGACCTTTTGTTTTACTGGATATTTTAATAATTCTTGCTGCTCCCAAGTGGATATTCTGCTGAGTGATTGCAAATCTCTAGGTAAAACTAATTCAGATCTAGCTGATTGATTGTAAAAATTGTATCCAAACTTTCCCAAAATAATAAATGATCAGATGACACTGCTGATTTTTAAAAAACTCTACTAGATTAAGCTAAAATTATTCTTTAAAAAAAAAAAAGTGATTATGTTAAGTTTTTAGACAAAACAAATTACACTCTGCCTGTCATTTCATGTGATAAGACCCAGTAAGCTCATTAATTAAAACAGCCACAGAGCAAATGCACCAGTTTTTCATGAGTGCAAGGTCACACACAACTTTGCATCAGCATTTTTGTGAGAAGGTTGAGGGGCTCATTGCCTGCCCCAGAGTCCTCTGTAGCTCAAGAGTTTGCTCTCTCATTGTTGAACTAGATGCAATGGTAGTTGCCCAGATTGTGTTTATTTTTAGATATAGAGGGTAATGGAAGTTCTGCTTGAAACAGCCCCATGCCTGAGAGTGAAACATTTTGCAAACAAGCCATGCAGGCAAGGTTCAACTGCAAAGTTTCAATGTTTGAGAGGCTCATCTATGTAAAAACTGCCATAGAAGGCTGGGCTTCCAGGGAAGGTTTGTTTGCCTGGAAGCAGCAGGGCTCAGAGCTAGAGGGCCTTCATATTGAGGCTAAAGAATCTTTTCTGGAATAAAATAGTTAATCTAACAAAAGCATGCTGTTTTTTGCAGTATGAATAAAACCACTGAATTTGCTTGAGATTCATTTTGGGTAACATAAAAGGAATTTAAAAACAAAATCCTGGGAAAAACCTGTCATACTTATGTTCTACATTAGCTTAAGCAGAAATTACTTAAAAGAGGGTTTTAAAATAGTGAAATTAATAATTTCTCGTGGAATCATCCATCATGCCTAAGGAGTTTTTATTATGAACCTGAAAGTGAGTTTTGGAAGACACACAAAAATATTCATTTGAGCAGACATCATAATCAAGGCAGTGTGCAAAGGAATAAACCTGAAACACTTACTAAAGGTAAAAAATAGCATTTTCCATCTGATGAGAGTTTTAAGATTTGCTTATCAAAGTTGATAATAACTCAAGTTATTGAGTTCTTCATCAACCTTTAAAAATGGAATAACAAGTATTCTTATATCACTGTTCAAATCTGCATTGGTGTAACACCTTGAATAGTATGTCCACTGTGACAGGTTCCAGCAGTACTAGAAAAACTAAAAAGAAAATATAATCAGCAATATTGACCAGCTGAAGAGAAATACTGTGAAAAATATTTCTGGGAAAAGATAGTTAAGGAAGGCTTTAATAGAGCATTATTAAAATGAATAATGACTAAAACTTTTACAGGCAAATAGGAAGCAGCATGCAAACAAATTATTTTAAATACAAAGCAAGTGCTTTCACAAAGAAAATAATTAAATCATGGTACTAAATACCACAAATGTTGTGGAGCCCAAAATTATAAAACGCTTCAAAAAAAGACCAGAGCATTTTCTCAAAGGATAGATCCATCAGTAAGCAATAAGCATGATAGTCTCTGCCCACTTTCTGTGACAATTAACACATGAGAGACAGCAAAGCAAATATTACAACAAAAAACCCCACAGATCATCCCCCTCTGCAGCACGTTTCTCATTCCTTTCTCCAGTCCTGTTCTTATGAGGATTATGGTATCTTCAGAAATGCTTCAAACAGCCATATCTTTCTGCAGAGTCTCTTCCTTCCCCACAACAGGACTTGAAATCTCTACCGAAGGCATTTAGCCCTTTCCCCTCTAGAGAGATGACACACTGGCCTATTATTTTTACTCAATTCCCACTCCTGGTCAACAGGTAGATTTGCCCATGACAGAGGTTTCCTGTAATTTAATTTGCTTTGACAGCAAGAGAATATAGTATAGTTAAGGGATGGGAAGAATATCCTAGGAGAAGTGAATTTGCCTTCAAGTGGGCCTAATAGCATCCTTCCAACAAGGTCAACAGGAATATGGAGCAATGTCCTTTGCAGCAGTGAAGGACATGAGAGATAATGGACACAAGCTGAGAAAAGAAAGCCACATACAGGACAGAAAAAAACCCCCATTGCCTTATGGGTGTTATGGTATAAAAGAGCTTGCCCAGTTAGGTTGTACAGTTTCAGTCTCTGGGGGTTTTCAAGACCCAAATGGTTAAAGCCTTGATCTGACCTCACAACTGAACCCAGTCTGAGCTAGGCATGACTAGAGATCTCTTGGCATTCCTTCCAGCCTGAATTTTCTAGGTTCCTATATTTGGCACTATCATGAATTTGATCTACACACATAATCCATAACAATTAATATAATCAGCAACTTATATAAACTAGATTTAAAACCAATGTACAGTTTGAATATGCAGAAAGAGTATATTGCTTGTTGGACATACTTCAGAATGAGTAGGTGGCCCAGGGATGTTTCAATTGCAGATGGTATCCAAGAGGTAAAGAATGATAAAAAAAAATAATATGGGAGGAAATATCAAAACTCGTAAGGCGAGAGATAGTGTGATGATGCTGCAGTGCTTCTCCTCCAGTTCTCCTCTTACTTTCAGGGATGTTGTCACTCTGGCTCAGTTATGGATGTTTTATCCTGTAAGTGATGGATGAAGAAATTCTGAAACCCTGCAGATTTCAAAGGAAGAATGCATGCATCTGAAGATATAGGGAAAAAAAACCCCAAAAACAAAACAGGTAGAGTTTGTCTATTCTTCTATAAATAGTTTTAATTTGGCATAAAAAAAATATAAACCTAAACTCATTTTACAGAAAGAATTATTTCAGTATCCCTTTACTACTGAAGGTCATAAGTGAAAAGTCTAGTGGAGGGTGTTTCAAGAAGGAAGTCTTAAGAAAAACTTATTTCCAAGAAAATGTCATGGTGGGATTGAGTCAATAAGGTAAGTTGGCATGGGTGATACAGGGTCTTTTCCCTCCACCTGTCAGTTGGCCATGAGTTTCTCAGTCTTGGTCATAGCACCCTACATGATATGAAAACTTTCTATTCTTGGGGAGTGTAAAGGGATTGTATGTCGATTTTTAAGAGATATAGTAGAAATAGTCACTTGAAACAGCTTGCATGTTCTATGAAGGTCATGTTAGGAAACTGACAGCTCAGCATTGTGTATGACAGATGCCTCATTGGGAAATGTAGGAGAACTGTTTTGACAAAGCACATTCCTTGCAAGAGTGGAAGAAAGTTTGCATCAGTGTTTTCTGCTTCAGAGCGTATACAACATCATGGTGTGTGTACCCATGACTGAGGACAGAGGTGCTCACATTTTTACTATACTCATTTTTTCTTAAAGAGTATCATTTGCTCCACAAGCATCTTAACCTATAATACCATTAATATTTTATAAGGCCCTTGAACAAAGTATGTTCAAGCACTCCCATATGTGTTATTAGAGGAGATGGATACTTTTAAACCTCTCATCCCCATCATCTTTGTCTCTGACTACTTTTTCCTATCCTATATCTCAGCATGTTGTATCAGTTATACCCACAGAATTCTTCATGTGGACGCTTTGTGAAGTGGATCAAGAAAATCATTTAGATTAAAAACCATGCTCTAAAACCCAGGGTTATCTACATCTGACAGGAGGAAGATGGAAATTTTATAGTAAATGTTTGAATAACTGGTAGATTGGATACCAATATTCCTTTCCAGTGTTGCTTTGTTCCTTATTTTGTATCTGTATAATTCCTACTAGAAATGGCTAGGTATGAGCTTACATTGATAAACGATTACAATCTGTTAGACCTTAGTTTGCCACAGACTCGCTAAAAAGTTGATCATTTTATCTTCAGAAAAGCTGGAATTTCAAGCTTTTAAATGCCTATGGTTGACAAATATCATGACCTCTAAAATATATCAAGGTAAATGTCTATATTTTTAAGCTGAATCCTACAAACAGAAATAGACCATAAAATAAACTGACTAATTTTAACAATAAATATTAAATAGGCAAATATAATCTGAATGTAGAGATTTTCCATACTGACATGACAAAATCTAACTCACTACACAAAGAAAAAAAAACCCCTTTTTATTGTATATTTTATTTTACAGTCTTTGCATGTATAAAAAATTACAGCATATTGTCATTCAATGTTTGTAGTAACTAGCTAGAAACATGCAATTAAAACCAAATAATAGCCTGGCCAGCTTTGCTGGGGTACTTCTCTGGGACAACTGTGTGTGTTCAGACAGTGAATAGACTCCGGGGGATCTTGGACAGTGCAGCCAAAAATTTATATTTACTTCTGAGATTCAAATGCACACACTTAACAAAGCCACCAGCATAGTGAGGTCTCAGAACTAGTTTGAGACTTAATTTGATAAAACCTGAGTATTTAACTGGGAAAACCAAGTCAAATTATACCTCAAACACTTCAGACTGTGAAGAATTGAATTAATTTACATGAAAGTTTGGACATTAACCAGAAAGAAGGTTCCCTAATTCCTTATTAATATGATGATGTTTGTTGAATTATATATAAATTATATATCAGCTATGAATTTTCAGTTGGCATAATTAGTAACGAAGTGGTATAAAGTTTACTAGAAATACCTGTAATGTGTTTTGTGTGTCAAATTTTTCAGCTATGTGGCTATAGTATAGATAATTAATAATAGTGGAACATTCTCAGAGTGTTTCACCTAAAATGGGATAATAAATCTGTCACAATGCATTCTTAAGTGGAATATGGAACATATGGTGGTATACTAAAAATCATGGGGAAAAAAAAAGAGAAAATGTGAGGTGTCAGTGACCATGAAAACATTGAGTTCCTAGTGTTTCAGAAAACTGAGCTGGGATAGAAGGCTTTCATTTCAGGATGAGCATATACATAATACTACTGTCAAGTGCTATGTGAATAGTGAAACACATAAATTGCAAGCTCAGAAAATCTGCCCAAATAATCCATTTCATAGAATTAAATATGGTTGTACTTATAACCTGTGATGGAAAACCTGCACTACATTCCATGTGGAATCCATGGCCACAACACTGTGAGTTTATTAAACCATCTTTCCACAATGTCAGTGATTTGAACATGGAGATACCACCCATGCTGAAGAAAAAACATGTTCACACATCTCTCCAGAAAAAAATACTAGTTTATTTTAGTGCCAAGCAAGGAACACTTTAGGTTGGCATCTCAAAGTTTGCTATAATTTTTCTGTGTGCTCTGTGTTGCTCTATGCACAATCTGTTTACAAGGCTGTATTCATTAAATTACTAGAAAATCAGTGCAAAAATCCATAAGTTTGTCACTTAAAAGTCCGATTACTAGGTTAGTGGAAAATGCAAATTAAGAACATTTTAGAAACACCAAAAATCATATTTTGATTGTTATTTCTTCTAAAGGCTGGTGTTAGGCTTAATTTCTTTTCCTTGGATCGCCAGGAAGAGGACCTTGAGCCAAACAGGAACTTGCAGTAAAGATGGTAGCAAGACATTGCAAAGGTCACCAACTCTGCAAAGTCAGCATAACCTTCCACCTATTGATTCTACAAATCAAGAAACTCAGAAGCTACTGCAAGTAAATCCAAATCCTATAAATATCAGGAACATGAAGGCCCAATAAATAATTCTTGTCAAAGTCAAGTCTATAAACAACTTGTTAAAACATGTCAAACTGTCAAATATTCTTTATATTTTCAGTCCCCTTTCCAGTACTGGACATAAAACAAGGACTTGCTGACATTACCCTATAGAAGACTGCTGGTCGTGCTGGTGCCTTTCCAAAAGTCCTCAAGAACTTTGAAACAGAAAGAAGGATCTGGCAAGCTATTCAAAGAATATATGGTTGGAAAGGTTATGATTTTGGAAGCAAGCAAGCAGTTAATTCTACCCTCTAGAAGTCATTATGTTTGACTGTACAATACCTGTCATAGCTTTTTAGAGAGCTTCCTTAAGCAACCAGCCGTGAAGAGTTGCCCTAATAGAGCAATCAGAGATCATTTAGTAACAGAGCTCTGGTAAAGTTCTAGCATAGTACACTTTAACTGACTACACCTGACGTAAAGAAATTCAAGAACATTTGCATTAGTTACATTTAATTGTAAAGTTTTGCAGGGAGGGATGCCTGAGAGTTAAGCTTATGTCTATGTTATCAAGCATCCTTAACTTCAATACAACTCTTGCACTTAGAGTGCCTAATAGTAGAAAATCTGTATGCCTAATCAAATTTCTGAATGAAGGATTTGCTTGAGAGTGACCACCTCTCACTCACCAATAATCTACCTACAGTTTCCTGCAAGTTTATGTCTGCAAATGCCATTGCACTTGTTATTGAGCCTGGTACCTAGAAACCATCACTTTCTCCCAGAACAGGGAGAAAATCATTGTTAGAAAAGGTAGGAAATGGTAGGAAGTCGTAAAAAGCCTCAAAATGTTTCTCAGGAAAACAAATTAAATTCCTGAAACAGAATAATTCAGCTTGGGAGAGAATTCAGGAGGCCATCTAGGCCATTCTTCTGCTACAAGTAGAATCAGCATGAAAAAAGAACCAGGTTAGGGTTGCCTGCTTAGATGTGCTGGAATCTGACTGAAAGCCACTCACAGCTGCCAAACACATTTTGAGAACAAGCCAGAGTCCAGACCGACCTATCAGAAGGTAATGGGAACTACTTGGGGTTGCATTGTATATGCCCTGAAGATTTTTAAAGAAGGATTTGTCCTATCTACAGCAAAGAACTGCTCATCTGTTTGATATAAGAGCCCTCATACATAGTTGATCTTCCCTGAAATAAATAGCTCTTTGAGAGTAATAAGCAGTGCATTAAACTCAAATCTAATTCCTTGGCTTTCAATACTATTGAACATTCTGCCATCCAAACACTAAACATGAAGCTGCTGCACTATAAGGGTGCCAGAAATTTATGGCCAATAAAGATCCACCACTCAAGGCTAACATAAATGAAGGACAAGCCATCTGCCTAAAATCCAGAAAAAATGTTTAGAATATGTGTCTCAAATCTTTGGGCAGAACATAAAGATCTCACATCTAGACAGTATTTCATACAGGTATACAGTAGTATCCTAAATAAGAAATGAATATTTAATCCCACGTCATAATGCCAGAATTTATGTTATGCTGCCAATAAAAGCCTATCTAAACTGATTTGCAGCCAAAGAAGTCACAAAATGTATACACATCTTCTGCATAAGCAAGGGTAATATTTTAACACAATTTCAGAGAACTTATTACTTCTCATTATTAAACAATTCTGGCTTGTGCAGTGATCTAGGTAATATCAAAGAAATTCAACAGGTTGTTCCAGAATCTACAGTAGGTTTTCTTTAAGTAAATAGTGCATTGTTGTTTTTTGGAATGTCTAATTGTAAGAGAAAAAAGAGAATTTCAATACATAATTCTAGAGATGGATGTTATTACCTATTGGGTATTTCCAAAATATATATACTTTTTTAAAGTCATTTCTGCATTTAATTTTGGTGGGCAATGGATCTACCATTTTCATAAAGGTTCTCTTACTGTAAAATGAACCAAAACCAGATGATGGAAAATTTCTACTATTTCTATCAAAGATAGTGAAAGCATGGGATAAGAAAACAATGTGTAAAAAGTTTATTCAACCTGTGGAAGTCAAAGGCCCTGTTGAAAACAGAAGGGATAGTGTTCTTATTTGTTACTAGGAATTTAGGAACAATATTGCCTTTTCAATGAAAGAAAATTATTCTAGTTCTACAGAAATATGAGAAAAATAATGATTTCCATCAAATTCTTTGCAATTATTTGAGTTTTACAAATAAATCTGAAGAATTTATTCTTGGTTATATATATATATATATATATATATATATATGCATTGTAAAATAATAAAGCAAACCCTGTTCTGGAGTTATGTGTGAGAATGTTGAACAATTTTGTTTGATGTGACTTTTTTCTCAAAGATTCCTATGCTTTGTGAATGCAAATTATCCACAGTATTCAGATAATCTTATAGTCTGACAGGTATGAAATGCCTCTTAATTTTGGGATTGCTAATAAACAAATTTGTGAACATTCACCTATACTGTGCAGCAGTCTTACTTCATGAAAATAAGCTATATTACACCAGAATGTATCTTGAAATATCACCAAAGGATTTTTATCAGAAAATTCACTCTTTTCATAAAAAGATATTTTTTTAAATTAGTTTTACTACATCTCTTATAGACCACAGGGTGTAGTTATCAGATACAATAAAAAATTGTGTATTTCTGACCCTGATGCAATCAGTCTAACGTGGGCTAAATTTTTCAGAATAATTTCCTAATGTGATATTATTTTTAGTCATTCAGAACACCACAGGGGCTATATCGTAATTAAGGTTTAACGTGGCAAGAAGAAAAAGGCCAGATGGCCATCTAGCGCTCACTGTGAGAAAGGCAGCTGATCAAAACGCCCCATTTGACAGTGACTTTGCATATCTTCTTTAAGAACAACAATGCTTTCAGTCAGGTCTCACGCTATTTTTGCAAAGCTGAAACCTAAAATTCTGTCTAAAACACTGACAACTGTAATAAACAAGCTCATTTCAGTTTGATTATATCCTTGTGTCTAGACTCTTACAGCACAGCAGGGTGGAGCAGGAATACTGGGGCACGCAGCTAGAATTTTCAGACTCTCTCAGGTGCTGCATGAATACACTGAATTTTGGTAGCTGCCAATAGCCTAGCTCCATTTGGTTATGTAAATAATACCAGCTGCTATGCTGATATGCCCAATTACTATTCATAGAATCATAGAATGGTTTGGGTTGGATGGGACTTTTAAGGCCACATAGTTCCAGCCCCACTGCTATTGGCAGGGACACCTTCTGCTAGACCAGGCTCTCCAGGCAACCTCTTCCAGTGCCTCGCCACCCCCAGAACAGTAAAGAATTTCTTCCAAATATCTAAACTAAACCTACCCTCTCTCATTTTAAAGCCATTCCCCCTTGTCCTATCACTTAATGGTCCTATAAAAAGTCCTTCTCCAGCTTTCTTGTATGCCCCCTTTAGCCACTGGAAAAGCCAAATGTAGATGTCTTGCCGTCTCACGTGCATAGACTCTCTAAAGCCTGTGAATATTCTAGGCTGCTCTGCAGGAGGGTTGTGCTGAACAGCCTTGCAGATCTCTGCCATGAAAACACAACAGGCACACCCTGGAATGTGGAGTCCAAGAATGTGCTGCAAGACTCAGGTCTGGTCTTGCTCTGAGGACAGCTTCATAGTCATAGCAAAAAGGATTAAGACATATGTAATGGGATTCTTCGGCTGCAATATGACCTGGTACTGAACCAAGGCAAGTATTTTCAGTAGAACCGTAAGTTAAACCATTCTTATTGCTGTCATTACATGTCAGGGTGGAGTTATGATAAACAATTGTTACAATTGTAATAATATTTGCCTGTACATTCTATAATGGATTCGGTGCAAAAAAATCACATTTCACTGCAAACAGAAATCATTTTGTTTCCCTCGAAGGCTAAAGGAATCTTATTATTGACTTTGGCAACATTACATTTCATATGAAATTAACTCATTTCTGATCATACGTATTTATCATACTAGTTTTCCTTCACAGAAATGCAGAAATTATCATAGACTCATAGAACATATGAGGTTGGACGAGACCTCTGGAGGCCATCTCTTCCACCTCCCAAGACCCGCTGAAAAGAAGAAGCTCTTCTGACACCCGAGTACTGACAATATCACTCAGAAACTCAAGCCGAATCTCTCTTGCAAAATAACAATACTTTTAAAACACTTTCTACTTCAGTGTGCTCTGCCTGTCAGAGTGTGGTTCCACATAGTGGTACTGACTGAAATCCTTCAGGAAAATTGACAATTTTTCCTGGAAATAGAAATTGTCATGAAAGCTATTTCTAATGCATCTGAAGATGCAAGAGACATAGCTAAATATCTCATCAGTACGTGTTCATTAGGAATGGCCCTTTTGTTCATAGTGAATTTTAATTAACGTTATCTTTGTCCCTGCAGGGAATACTGCCAGTGACAGCTGAGTTCACTACCTTGCTGCCATTGGGTAAATACCGTGATGTTTGCCACCAACATGGATCTCTTCTGCACTCACATGTGGCTTCTTGTCCCACCTCTGCCCCATTTGTTAATTATGGCCATGGAGAATTATGCCGTCAAGCTTTATTTGAAGGTACTTCCAGCATAAAGATGGAAGAAATTAAGGGACATTATAGCTAATGAGGAACCACCTGAGCCCTATAGCAATTTCTACAGGCCTATGGGATCTGGTGGGCTATTCAAGAATGTAGAAGAAATATCTGAAGTGATTTAATTCATTAAATAATTCCCTAGGTTCTCACTAAGTACTACACATACACAGGTCACGGTGTTCTCCTCTTTTTTCCAGTGTACAATTAATGAGATAGCATACTGGGGAGCAGTTGGATTTAAATGTAAGAAGAGATGCCCCATATGCAAATGTTCCGAAGGCAGCCCAGGCATACATTCCACAGGAAAACCATCAGTGTGAACTGGCACTACAGCATTTTCCAATCTAGGTAACCACACTTATCCCAGAAAAGAAAATATTATACTAAGACAAAGGGGAAATCTTTTAAAAACTATCTCAAGGGCTGGAAACATATCCTTCAACACATTTAATGAAAGAGATGCTTAAGACCCTGCAACATTTAAAATAACTCCATCATCCTCTGCTCCAAATCTTGTGACCCCTGTCACATTTCAAAGGACCAATCTCAGTCTTAAGAGAGCTGCAATGAACAGCTCACTTTCAGTAAATAGCAGGACTTGATTATGATAGGAATACTACAAGGCCTTATGACTATGTACAGTATATTCAACATATCCTCTAGCTCTTCTCACTTCATTATCTAGTAAGAGGTGGTGTAGAAAACATAGTTAGCACTGTAGCTCATTCCAGCCTAACCTCTCAGTATTCCTTCCTATAAAACCACAGGAAAATAAGTAGGATCCTTACCTCCTGTTTTACCCTTAGTATAACCCTCCTGTCTTATCTCTTAGTATAGACACAGTCCAAGGGCTTAAACTTGCTCCTGCTAAATACTCCATTCTATTTTTTTTTTCTGAAAAGATTGAAATGAGAGACAAAACCCCTCACTTTCCTCATAAAACTAGAAGACAATGTCCATGGCAAAACTCTTTGCTTGGGGCAGAAAGCAGAATACAAGCTCTTTGCTGGTTGCAACTACATCACTGACTGTTGGAGAACAAAAGAGGAATTTATTATGTGCAGTCTGCTATCGTCCATGTGAACCTAAAAATACAGAAATGCACCTACAGAGAGATCCATCAGGAAAAGGGGACATTTCAAATGCTCTTCAGATGTTCCACTGCACCTGCATTCAAGGAAAGAAACACCCTTCAACCATCAAAGAGTGAATCCTGGCATGGTCTTGCCTCAGCCTCCTGACTCCCTTATTGGTAGTGTATCAGAACAGTTCGTATTCTCTGTATGTTTGTTTGTACCCAATACTTCCCTGAAATAGGGAAGTATTTGCATATTTTTAAAGAACAGTTTGGGTTGGAAAGGACTTTAAAGATAATGAACAGCATCTACGAGATCAGGCTGCTAAAAGTGCCATCCAGACTGGCCTGGAACACTTTTCCTTTTAGGCAAGAGAGAGAGAGAGGCACAGAGACATTTCTCTTGTTGGCTGAGATCTGTGGCAGAGGGGACAAGTCAAAATCCTTGTAGTCACAAGGCTCACAGTGCCATTACCTTTCAGAATTCCGGCAAATACACACAGACTTGATCAGTACTATCATATGATGCAAAATCAATACATGAAAATACACTTGTGAGAGTAATTAAATTATCTTGCACTTGCCTGTTTGCTGAATTTCCTTATTTTCCCCAGTAATGCATAAAGCTTTCAAAGCTTTAGCTTTCAAAATCTTACTAGCAGCTTGACAGAAGGTTATTACATTGCATTTAACTTTTCTTAGTTGTTTCAAGGATTTCCTGATGCATTTTGAACTGCTATTAGGTGCCATTTTGCAAATGAAGCAGCTTAGGGGATAGGATACAGAACCTACAGCAGTGTGTCTGTGGTGGCTGTCTACCTTCTGTCAACAGCGATTACAGTAAATGAAAATGAATTGGAGTTCCAACTCTGCTTGCTAACTGACAGCAACTGCATCAGAAACTACCCTGAAAACTGACATTCAAGTTGTGATGCCTCAATGAAATGGGTGGAAAAAGAAGCATCAGACTCTATTCTTATCCTTCTGGGACAGGGTTGGATCACTAGATAATTTGTGGAATTACATACTACCCATAGTCAATGACCAAATAAGGAACTTCACTTTACAGGATTGTCAATCTATCACCTTTCAGGAGCATTACATTCACTTAAAAAAATTAACTTTAGCAGAAAAGGATGTTATTGCTTTTACTGAGGTCACTGAAAGGGTAAGATCATTCTCAGTGATGTTAATGTGAAGGTACAAGGGTGACAGGAGTTAATTGCACAGTTACCACTCTATTATTGATTTATACTCTCCTGACATTTACAGAGAAATAAAATAGAGTTTACATTTTACACACTCTCACAAAATACAAGACACATAAACTACTGCAGAGAGTTGGAATTCAAATTGTTAAAATTGTTACATGCAAAGGAATAAAACTGAGAAAATACGTAATTCCTCTCTGTTTCCTTCCATGAAGCATTAAAACTATAATTAGGGATTTTGAATTAAAGCACAAGAAGGAGATTCATCTACTGAAAGAGTTTACTCTTCCAATTGGTATGTTCATATACAGGTGTTCTCCCTCTGTGATTAGGACAACTCTTGTAATTAAGGCCCACAAGAGGACTGTATGCCATGTATTTCAGCTACACATTTTCACTCTGTCAAAAATAAGATGAAACATGAATAGAAATGTATTGGTCACTTTTGTCCCTTTACAAGTCAGGATAAGAGAATTTTTGAAAATAAGATTTCTCAAGAAGCTTCATCTGATTACTTCTTCAGTCGTAGGGCTTATTTAAGTTTCATGTTTCTGAATCCCCTTCTTTGTTTCATACAGCACTATATGATGAATGGTATTGGGAAGATATGCTTCCAATAGAGAAGAAAGTCTGAATATCACTTCATAGTACACATTTCCAGTCCTGAGGCTCAAACATAGTAGCAGAAGATTAATCTGGTGTACACCAGTAGTTCAGATGCAACACAGGCCCTGGTTCAAGTGCATATGGTTCATATCAAGCACCTGAAAAAATATGTCTTGGATCTTCTTCCATGCATGCTTTGTAGTGCTGAATTCTTCTGCTGGACCCTGTGGAACACACTGTTTTATCTTTAGGGAGTATGAAGCCTCTTTCCTTTCCTATAAGAGTCTGGATCTCTTTCCAGAAGTTCTATTTGTTACAACATGAAGAACACCCCATTACACTAGGTACATGAATAAGTAAATGTAACACAGTGAGCCTAGAAACTTGGCAAAATATCACACAATAACTCTACTGAGAATGCAGAGGAAGTAGTACATTTAAACAAATGTATAAATATGCATGTAAATCATCCCTCAAAGACAAATCAGCTGTTCTGTAATGATGGTTGCAGAGACAATAGAAAAACAGCTGTTTCCCATGGACTTCTTTCTCAGAGTGTCCAATGTATTCCACACTGGGGAGAAACTTTCCTTACAAAGTACTTTTTCCCAGCATGCTTATTTTGGTTTACATCTTTTGTATTAAAGAGGCAGGCCAACAACTCTTTAAACAGCTATCTTGTAATGAGTTTGATGCATTTCTTTTAACCAACACATCATCTGGACTTAAAGGGTCTGTTTGTTTCCTTTTCTTAGAAAAAGGTGGATACTGTCAAATTCACCCATGTTAGCCTGCTACCAAACCACATACAAACTTCCTAGGAAAAACCAATCTGAGCACTTCACTAAAACATTCTACTGTCAGGCTGGCAAAAACATTGATCAATCTTTCCCATTGTGTGAAAGAAAATGCCTGTGTACAAATCAGTATGAGAAAACACACTGAAAGTTAATAGTATGATTTTGTATAGTGTGATATAACTTATGAAGTGCAGGTATTTCTATGATGACCCCAGTATATTTCATGGGGCTAGTGAATGAATTTTACAAATTATTTAGCAAATAAATATATTATCTCTTTGCAACCTTAAGTGGTTTGATTTTACACTTCCTTTACTAAGCTTTTAGTTTTATGCAAAACACTTAAATAAATGACAAACGTAAGTTCACTGTCTAGAATGTAAGAATGCCCATACTGCAATGATGTTCTAGGTTAGGCTTGAGGGAAGCTGTATTATTTCACATGGTTCTCTCTGAAAATTAAAATGTAGAGTTTTAATCTCTAGCTGTGTTAAACAGCAGTCTTAAAAATAACTACTGAAATGCCAAAATGCCATTCTTCTCCATTTTTATTACTTTAGAAATAAAAAAGGCTCATATTTATAACATAAATTGGGACACGGTAGAGTTTGATCATGTGTGCTGAATGTTGCTGAGCTCTGTACAGAGTATGAGGAATATACATGAATCACTGCTCTCCCTGATTCTTCATAGTTTTAGTAGTTCTATGACCATATGAAAGACTGAGGTACATATATATATAAAAGGGCCTGCCCCTTCTGGATTTTATAACTTCAGAACTTGAAGATAGACAGAGCTTTTTTACCCTCAGAGATGACCAAAGTTATACAATTATTTGGGTTGGAATGAACCTTAAAGATCATCTAGTTCTTACACCTTCAACATCTCCAGCACTGTCGTTAATCCAGAATACATCCACTTACCTTCTGCTGCAAGCTGCCAGCCCTCCTTTGATCTGTTTTGAACATTATACCTCCTATTCAGATCTCCTATCATAACTTGCATGCATGCCCAATACTATTAGAATCCATCTAACAGGAAACAAGCTGATGTAATTTTGACACAGTTGGCAGCAGGTGTGAGGAACTGGCAGCTTTAAGTGAGCTGGTAGGCCACCCAAGAAGTTTTTGGAGCAAAGGTGGGACTGGCCAAGTTCTTCAGCACTCACTTGGCTCTGGCCCTTCAGCCTCAGCTCCTACGGCCAATACTTGGACCTTCTTCTGCACTAAAGACCCGATCATATGTTTATGAGCCAACAGTGCTAAATTGGTTAAAGTGTAACCAGTTACACCAAAACCATCAGGAAGGAGTTGGCCAGAACTTCCTAAAGCAGTGCTTTTCAGCTGAAGATGAATCACTGTAGTTTTGTAGATTGAGGAGAATGTGAGAAAATATTAAGAAAAGTAAATAAAACCATGAGTACTGCCATGAGTGTGTGCCTCCAGTTAAAAAGGTAGTGATTTGCAAAGGGAAAAAGTTAATTAAAAAAGAAAGAATTTAACCCCAAATGGGCTACAAACCTATTCTGCATTTTTTTTAAAGTTCAGTGCCAAGAACAATGCACTCTGGAATGCTATAAAACTATCTAGCAAACTTTAAGACCTAGGCAAAATTGAATTGTCTTGTCTTCTCTTCATTGTTGTGAGCATAAAAATAGCCCAGACAGACCACTTAGTTTTAACCATCACTATTAACACAGAAATCAAATTTTTGAAAGGTTCATATAGATTTCTAGGGTGCTTTTTACCCACAGAACCTGACTGAAAACAGAAGTTTCCATCAGTTGATGTCATGGAGATTGCATTCTTCCCAACTCTCAGCAGAAGATGATTTTCATACACCGTGTCCACACTGTCAATATCAATGTGTACACACTTTTAGCAGTATACACAGAGTGAATTATACTCACTTATCAGTAAAAGATTATTTTCTTTTTCTGTGCCTACATTTTGAATTCAATCTCCTCTAACTGAACTATTTTGTGTACAAATTTTGTATCAGATGCATGCTCATCCTGTTAATCTCTCTTGCAGACAGTTTCATTTTTGCTGTGTTCTCGTATCAGTACTGTTTGAATCTCTTTCAACGTCAATGTTCTCTGCTTACCTATCCTATAGTTTCCAAAGTATTTCCCTGTATCAGGCAGGCACTCTAATGCAACCACTGCATACTCATAGAGGGCGAAGTCTCCACCTGAGTTAGGATCATTTCTGAGTAACCCATATTCCACAGACCATGTAGAAAAGCAGACTCATGCTAAAACTGCCATGCATAAAAATCCTTCTGATCTTTTTTCGTAGATAAGCATGAGGTATATTCTAAATCACATGATAAGCATCAAATAATCACAGAATAACACACTTCACATGCATAGACCAAGAAACAAATCCTTAGACAGCTGATCTGCCATAACCAGTGCTTTCACATATGTCATGTTGAAGTACTTACAATAACTATTAAATGTTTTTCCTTTTGTCTTTTGTTCATTCATGCATTTCTTGGCTGTATTTTGGGAGGAAAGGAAACTAATCATACTTTGCATAGGATATATTATGAATATGTTTTGGGGTTAGCAACAGGATCAAAACTGTATCTCCAAATATGCAGCTACAGTCTTCAGCTGGGGAATAATTTTCATTATGTGTGTTCTCATTACATCAGTGGAGCATTTGTGCTTCCCAGCCCTTACTCCTGCTCTAGCCTGGCAGGATTTTTAACCAGAAAAACAAACACAGCGAACATGATTCATGCTCTCACACATTCACTACAGGTGTGTTAATGACGACGTCCTAGATGATGATGTACTCCACACCCTTTACTTACAGGACGAGAGGATGTGCTTTTTCCGGGGAACAAATTGCTAGAACCCCTGACATGAGTCAGGTGGAGCAAACGGGAAGGAGATCCTGGCTCTTACACCCTTTCTTAGCCATCTATCTGTTTGTGGAGTGAAAGGGTCGGGATGGGGAGAGGAAAGGGGCCGGGAATGAACGTAGCATTCAGGCAGCGTCAAACCTTTCCTCTCCCACTGTGATACGTGGGACGACTCGCGTGTAACAGTCGGCACACGCTGGCAGGATTTTGCCCACTTTCTGACTTACAGGCTGCCGGCTGGGAGCTCCTCCCTTGCTCCCGCTGCGGGCACCCTGCGGTTTTCCTGCGCCACGGTCTCCCCGTGCCCGGTGGCGGCGGCGGTGTGTGGCGGGCACCGGGCGGCAGGCGGCGGGCAGCGCGGCCCGGCGCCGCTAGGTGGCACGGCTGGGTCTCGCACGGCT
>VZUI01025997.1:0-10168 GCA_013401135.1 Cettia cetti | reverse complement strand
GCGGGAGCGGGTGTCCGTCCCCCCGGAGGGAGCGGGAGTTCCCGCCGCTGCCAGGTTGAGTGGCGGTGCGTCTCCAAGCCGGCAGCGGCGTAAAGACCCGCGGTTCCTCTTTCGCGACCGTGGCACCTCCTAAACTCTGCACCTCCGCCTTCGGCCGCGGCGCCGCCGGGCTCTGCGCAGCGGCCTTGCGGAGCTCGCAGAGGCATTCGTGCGGCCTCCGCCGCCTGGCACTCGGCTTTTCGTTCTGGAAGTACGGAATACTTGTCAGTTGGGCTGTTGGTACACCAATGGGAAATGTAAGAGTAGGATGTGTATGAGGTGTGCTCACCAATGGGAAATGTAAGAGTAGGATATAAATGAGGTGTGCTCACCGGGCGACACCTCTGCACACACCTTCTGTTCCATTGCTCATGTGGTACTTCTTGTTTAACAAGTTCGATGAAAATAAATAAATACAAATTTCTTGTAGTCGCTGTTAAAGATGTCATTATCTATTGGTGAAATTTCCTGCCCAGAATGTTACTGCTGAATTGCTAGTGCTTCATATGCTTTCTCTTTACAAGACGTCAGAAGGAACTTCTGGTTATGAGTCAAATAAATTACAAGTTGTTTGGTGTTTTGTAGGTGTTTTGGGTGTTTTGGGTTTGTTTCTTTTACAAATGAATAAATATTTGGCTGGTGTGTACATATAAATATCTGTGCAATCCAATAACAGAAAAAGTCAAGCAAACAAGGCTATTCCCGCTTGTGTGTCAGCCACCAGCCTTGAAACCAGTGATGTGAGCAGATGGAAGGAAAGTAACATGAACTTTTTCTGCCATGTTTTTTATTTAGCCTTGTCTTTGACTATCCTTATGAATCATGCATTTTTGAGCACAAATTACCATCTGGACAAAATGCTTTACCTTCTTCGTTAATCAGCATGAACATCCCAGGGCAGATGAAGATAGCATTGGGACCTGGAAGACCATAGTTAGACAAACTGTTGGAAAACTGTATTTTAAGAATTGGGTGAAGCTTGCTTTATATTTTTAAGTTTTACCTTTTGAATGCTTCTTTCTTATTTCACACTGTTCGAGTTACAATGAAGAAAAGCTTTAGGAGACAGAAAATTGTTTTCTGTTAAGTCTTAGAAAATGGCTAAATCAAAAACATAAATTGCAAATATCACAGTGTTAAAGGTCTCTTTAAAAGGTCTCTCGTTAACTTAGGTGATTTATGTCAGTAATTAAAATCCTGGTTGACAAAAGTTTTTGAATTGTATGTTGTGGGAAACGGTCGAGGACAGACCTGGGAACATTTAAGGAAACCATGGCAACAAAGGGCTCGGTAACTCTATACAGGTAAGAAATGCAAGAAATGTATTCGGAACAGAAAGAGGCTTAGGAAAAGAAAACTCTGCAGCTGTAGGCAACCAGGGAAGCAATTAATGCCTGACAGATAAGACCAAGAGACAAAAGCTCATCTCTGCTTAGGGTAATTACTAAGAAAATTTCACACAACGTCTCTTTCCCACTCAGGGTTTGTATCTACAGTGTCTCAGGTGTTATCATGAAAACTGTAAAGAATCAGTGCTTAGTTACATTGCTGGTCAGAACATCAGAGCAAAAAGGTCAAGGAATCAATACCAATGCTCCTGTTTTCCCCAGGTATGGGACAAAAAGAAAAGTTATACTGGTGTTTATTGGACAAATGATGGGTCTTCCTCCTATAGAAAAGGTTCATTCAGAAGCACTTCTACAATGATCCCTTGACATTTAATTTGTTGATTAGCTGTGCTTAAGGGAACTATGTAGCTTGGCAGTCCTTGAAATTTGTTAGCAGTGTTTTAAATCAGCATATTCATGGCTTCTTGGCATTGTTTCACGTGGTCTGTTTGTTTGGACTCTCTCTTCTGTTTTGACAATGTATTGTGTTCCTTGAGTACTCATCAGCGTGGATCCAGAGGCACATATGTGTGAAAAATCAGAAATCTGAATAGCAGGATCTTTTAAGAACATGTGTATAAACTCTGACTTTCACGCTTCTGTGCATGAGTATAAAGAACACAGAATTAATGGCTCTTCCCTAGCACACATCAGATGCAACCCAGTGACTGCTCAGCTCATCCTTTTTGCAAATTTTAAAATCTGTAAACCTTTTTGCAAAGGTGTGAAGAGCTTTTTTCCTTTTCTTATTTGAAATTAATATTTTTTCAAGGTCTATATCTGCTAGGCCTGTTCAATACTGTTTTGCAACCATGATGTCTTCTATTCCAAATTCTGAACCTTTGGGATTCATGTACAGGCATGGTCTGTCCTACTTAGAGAAACTCAGGCCCCAGAGAAGTGTTCAGCATGCTTATGTCTGTCTGAGAATGTAAAAGTTTGGGTATTCTTGGCTTAACATCCTTAACACTAACCATCTCATGTAATTCTAAGAACTGCTGTACTAATAATGTCTGAACAATTCCTAAACTCATGACTTTGAAGTCTCCAGGAGGGAGCCTCTGGTGGAAAATAAACATGATTCCAAAAATCCTTATGGGATTCTTCAAAAGGAGGCCTAAGAACATTGTATTGCTCTGAAGCTAAAGACTCAGTGTCCTCTCTTGCCCCATGTATGGAGATGCAGAATACACTGATAGGTTATTTATACAAAGGGAACCTTTGTTCTAATCCCAACAGCACTGGCAATATTGATAAACCAATTAAGGAACAGTGGTGCATCCAAATAAAGGATTAAACACTTTGTCCAACAATGTCCTCTACAAGGAATTAGCTGTTAACTGTGATGTTTTTAGCAGTTGAGTCACCTCATAAGACCATAACTCAGCTACCCCACTCAACTTACTGCTTCCACTGGTTTTGACTGATCAATCTTCCTCCCTTTTTGTGGACAGTAACCTCCAGGAAAATTTAATTGGATCACACTGGAGTGATACTTCAGATGACCATTCTGGCTACTGAGAATTCATGACTGTTTCAGCACACCAAGGAAGGGATCCTACTCTCCACCAGTATCTTCATCCAGATGACCCATGCTAAAGTCAAGCACCATCCTCTTTTGCATGAGCTGGATGAATTGTGTTTGTCAGTCATCTGTAGTGGGCTGTACTCTGGCACACACATGGAGCAATAATTTATGCTATGGTGGTGCTTTGGGATGCCAGCCTGGACACCCTAAGTTCTCAAGGGTTTTCAGGAACTTCCCAGACAACAGTGGAGATCCTCAGAGTGCTTCCCTCACCTCAGTGAACATATGACCTGTAAAGATCTCGTTGTCCTACACACCTGCAAGGCTGTGAGAGTCAAAGCAGTGCCTTTACAGCTGGGTGACTTACTGGTCTCCCAGTGCTGTACACCAGCCATACTGCCTAAGCAACATTTAGGAACTGAAAAAGAGAGAAGACATGGAAGATGTTCACCCCTTGCAATTGTTAGAGGCTGATAACTGTTGTCATAGATGCTGCATGTAGGTCAGAAACACGGCCTGAAACCACACAAAATTCAAGTGCAGCAATTGAAGGGTTTTGAAAAACAAGATTTAACAAGCTAGAGGCTGCAAAACTACAAGGAAAAGAAAACATTACATCTTAGCACTGGATTCTAATCTGAATAAAAACAGAGTTCAAGGTTTGCTACAAAGGATCAAAGAAATCAGATGACTAACTGGCAAGAATGAAAATGAGGATTAGAAACGGCAGACGGGAACCTGAACTGGAAAGCAAACCAAAGCTTTCTACAGCTGAAGAGGCTTGGCAAAAAGGATCAAACCATCATGGAGAATGAAAGCTTCAGGCACAAAGAAGATGAAATAATGATTGCAAAATCTCAGGTTGTGATAAAGGAGACCAGTTGCCTAAAACCATACTTAAAGTATCCATTTCTTCTATCTGGCTTTTTGTGGAGTACTTTTGATTGATTTAGGTTTGGTTAACATACAGCATTAAAATTTAGATTATGAACTAGATAACATATTTTATTCAAGTTTAAATTATTTAAGTCATACTTATAGTAGAACCAATCCCATCTCTTATAGGTGCAAAATCTCATGGGCCTGGTGGTGTTTGAGGGGATGGAAATTGGGCAGCAAGATTAAGTGGGTCTAATGCACACCTTCATTAATTGTATATAAGCTGCTCTCTTTTCCTAGTTAATATAATCCAGGAAGTGTTGGGGAACTGAGCTCTTGTCAGCTCTGTTAATTCAGTTCCTCATTAGCCAGTTGGTGCTCCCTACTTTGTAATCGCTCTTCACTAGAAAAGCTGCAAAGATATTTATCCCTTCAGAGTTGTACAGAGGTGATGAAGCCAGTCAGGAAGGGATCTGCGTCTTGGCTGTAGCCTGCTCAGCTCCTCCCACTCAGATTGTCACACTGACCACAGCTAATGTATTTAGCTCAAATAGGCTATCATAGATTCAGCTTCTCTGCTTCTGGTGTCATTAACAGTCATAAAGTCCATGGGGCCATCAAAATGTTTCCAAGATATTTGAATTGTGACTTCCTTCAGCTTTGAGCCCTCCTGGCTGTGGAGGCAATCAGCTGTATGTCAGGTTTTGCTGAGCCTGGTGTGCTGTGATCTGCAACACTTCTGGGCTCTTCAGAGCTCTTTTGCAAGTGCTAGTCACTGCTTAACCTTTCTGGTGTTATCCTCTCATGCTTTCTGGGATGTTGTAGGAAGCTTCAATGGCTAGCTGAATTCACAAATAAGCAGAAGGTGCCATTACCAGGGACAGCAAGGAAGAACCTCAGAGATCCCACCAGATATCCATTTTCCTGCAGAAATAACAAAGTCCTACTGTTTATCCTCAAGATAAGATTGTAGTGGTCTGAGGATCAAAAGTTGTAACAGATAGCTGAAACAGACAGAAACAGGAGTCTGATCTTCTCAGAACTTTTAGGCACATCTTTGACCCTTTATGCAGGATTTTATACCATTTCCAGTCCTGGATGTGGTGACCTTGCACAGGTCTTGTTCTTCTCATCTTCCTTCTGCATTTGGTGTCCTGTGGTGGGAAGAGGTGATTTCATACTGCTTCTTCACTGTGGAATTCTGCCATTGGTGGGACAGTTGTCTGAGTCTCCTTGCAGATAACTAATTCAAAAATACTCCTCTAAATTGTCCTGATAACTGAACTAGCTCATTGCTTTTTACTGTGTGTGAAATGAGAATGGATAACAAAGGTGACAGAAAATTACCTTTTTCTTATCCCTTGATCTGATCCTGAGTATAGCTTAGCTGTAACTGCAGTAAAACTGGTGTTGGTTGATTGCAAGTTATTACATGATCTTTCTTTTAAAATACTTCTGAGGTGTGTTTCAGCAGGAGGGGAAGAAATGGAAGAAGCAGGTGATGTTTCTTGGGAGATACTGTTTTATATTTAAAATATCTCTAAATACAGTTGCAGAGGTTGGGTCATGAACTCTGCAATTGGGTGCAAATATAAATGCAAATTACTGAGTGAGTAGAAATAAACATTCTTTATAAGATTGTTGTAAACTTCTGCCTGAAAAATTTCTTCAGCATCAGATAAAGCAGGCGATCAATTTATGTCCTTTTTGCCCCCCTTTTCATAATATAGGCTTTCCTTAACAATGTTGAATTTTCTGACCCACATGAGGGGTTTGAAAGAGGTGCCTTTTTAGTGACTGAAGTTTTTAAGGCTGGAGTTGAACAAAACTCCAAAATAAGTAGAATTTTGTAGCTCTGGTTGAACAAAAAACATAGCTTACTACCAGAATTATACACCCAGTAATTCCCACCTGGAAATTGTGGTTTGTTTGTCTACTTTTCTCTCTGAGCTGGACTCCAGTACCTGGATGACTTTTGTAGGGCACACATTATCAAGGCTGGCAGTGATGACTGAGTTGGAAAGGAAAACACCTTGTACTGAGTTTGAGAAGGTTTGTCCACCATGGTGAGTGGCAACACAAGTCACAGAGGCAACATTTCCAAAACTGAATTTTCTGGATTTAGCCAAAACTATTTCACCAAAGTTTCTTTTAATTCTTCTATTGAAATTGAAAAAATGCTCTAGGGAAAATACAGCTACACAAGTTCCTTTTTCTCCTCCCAGTGTTCTAGTGGATCTTCCTGCTTCCCAGTCTCCATCAAGATTTTTGTATTCCTTGCATCTAAAATGTTGTCTTCTTCTATTAAAAAGGAGAGAAATGTGGAGAAACACTAAAAACGTGGCTGTGCAGCCTCTGCTTTGGCTGCAGGCTGCTGCTGCTCTCTGCCAATTGCCTGGGACCTGTGGGACCAGCAGGATATTGCAGCAGGGACCAGCAGGTACCACTGACACAGTGCAAGGTTCCACAACCTGAGAGCTACTGTCTTGTAGCACCATTAAAAAAAGATGTAGCACTGCAGAGAAATTTTGGAGAATCCAGCTTATACAATTGTATTTCTCAAAGCAAAGTCTTTCTGCTTACACTGTTTTTGAGGCTGGCTGTTTCTGCTCTTTGTTCTGAACACCAGCCCAGCTTTGTGGAAGGATCAACTCCTCCTTGGATCTGTCAGTGTCGTTCAGTGAGAACACCTTTTTTCATCCTCCAAACATCAGTGCAGGATTGCTCTCTTCTGCTTGAGGTTATCTTTAGCCATGTGTTCCTTTGGTATTTTTCAGTAGGTGCTTGACTTGATCTGTTGGGGTTTGTTTGATTTTGATTTATGTGCGTAAAGTTTACAAATTGTATTATCCCATATAAAATATACATAGTGTGGGAAGGGCTAAACTTCAGTTTATATTGTGATGTAGGAAAGGAGTATCTGTGCCTTTCAGATGTCTGATTATGTTCAGAGGGTTCTGTTTTAAACAGAAGAGAGAGAGACATGTAATAGGAGAAGGATAATGAAGATATTATTTTGAAGCCATACATGCTCGCATGTTTCATGATTTAAATAGAGACAGTATTATCTGATATCATAAGAGTGGTGGAATGTTTTTGTTGTTTTAAATTTCTTTTTCCTGTTGTTCTGACAGTGACTTATGATATGCTCTTGGGTAAGTCACTTTCTAAATTTCTTTCTCTTTCTACTTTGCATTTGCTCTTTGGACTGCAGATTCACCAGGAAATGGAGCTTCTCCCCTGACATATTTGTATAGCATTGAACTCAGCAGAACTGTGCTTTAATTAGAGTGTTCAAATAGGGATGCAATGCAAATAATAATAATAATGAATTAGACATTGAATCATCACAGTATTTACATAACATTGCCAGCATTTCATGCAAATGTTTTATCCAAATATTTTGTGGGAGTTCACCAATGTGTCCTTTTCACAATACTATACATCTTCATAAGAGAGAAACAATATTATTTTTTTCTTGTGGTTTAGGATTTTTGTTTCTCTCTCTCTCAACTCTAATGTAATAATGTCCTTTGCAGTTAATAATTTTTTTCCAATCATTAAAAAGTCTCTCCTTGGTTGAAGGCTATTACACATTAGACAATAACTAGACTGTCCTCTATGACAGTCACTGTCCTTTTGAAAGCTCTTTAAGTAACCTACCATGTAGATTTCTACAAAGACTATCTTGCAGATGCTGAAATGAACAGATTTATTCAGTTGTTTTTCATATATTTTAACCAGCTGATTCTGTATAGGATGAAATTAGTTATAACAGAGTATGGTTATCCCAAAGTTTAGGTTTTTTATATTGTTGCTAATGCTGATGAAAAGTGCTCAAATTGCCAGATCTCAGGCTGGTGGTCAAACTTGAAAATTATTCCTATATATGACATCCCTCTGAAAGAAAACAAACAAACAACTTAAAAGATGAGAAGAAATAATGCCTCCACCATAAATGGCAAAGTCTTGTGAAATACAGGGCTTTTGCCAGGGCAAAAGCGTTTTTGACAATAGATCTAACACTGCTGACAGTATTACCATTCTGTGCCATATCCTGGGTCCTACTCTACTAGGTGATAGCAAAACAAATTCTATTATTGCCAATACAACACAGAAGAAACATTGTTTCTGAACAAGGGTCAGAGGCTGGAAAAGCAACAGGTTTAATTATTGTGCTTTGAGTTTGAACCTGAAAGCTGCCTAGCTGCCTGGCTGCTGGAGCAGCAGGATATGAGAGCACACACAGACCTACAGGCTTCTTTGCCCTCTCTTTGCAAACCTGTGTGTGGCCTGTAGGTAATTCCCAACACCTCAGGGTCAGAGGTCAAGGCCATCCTATCTGAAGGGCTAAAACAGGGACTCATATTAAAAACACTGGTTGCCAGAAATTGCTGTGGCCTTTGAGCTGCTCTCTTCTGATGGAGGAGTCATTTTTAGCACTATTACCAGAAAACATTGTCCTTCTCAATGCCACCTAGTTGTGTCTCTCACTTGGAGAAACACAATACACACTTGTGTTAACAAAGTCTAGATGGAAATGTACAAAAGACAAATTTGCATAATATCAAATCAGGGTTTAATGAGATCACATCTGCTGTTTGCTTTGTGATAGGTGGCATATGATTGCATTTCCTATTTTGTATGGTGGTTTGAGAGGTTGCTGAAAATGGGTATTTTCTTTAAGTTTGGTTCACTTGTGCCTGTTACTCAGAGGAGTAGTGGGGCAGTGCCTCCCTTTGTCTCCACATCTTCCACACATTTTCTCCTTCTCTGCAGACTAGATTGATTCCCAGAGTAAAAGATCCTAGTCTTAGTCTTAGCACGTTAGTTGTGGTTCCAGCCAGTGCATAGGAGTGACATTTGTGATGAAGGGAGAGAAAGAAGATCTCTTTACTCTTTGTTTTCCCTTTTTTTAGGTAAGAAGCTGTTGGGAGAAAGTTTCATTTTGTTTCATCCTAGGCAGAGCTTCTCAAGGAATCTGGAAACACTTTAGTCACTAAAATATTGTTCCTCACTAATTTTTCCAATGCTTGCCAGCAGCTCCTCAGGAAACTTGGGCAGCAAATTTTTTTTTTCTCTGCAAATTAGGATTCAGTTATTGCAGGAGCATTGTGCATGTTCTTGGAAATTTGCACCTGTGCTTCTAGGTGGTTCTGCTTTATCACAACATTTCAGTTAAAAAAGTATTTTTACTTCATCTGTTAAGAAAAGGAATAAATAATATGGGGTCTGTGATCATGGGGACAAATATGGAATACAAGAGAACACAATTTAAAGTTATTTTTTAAACAAGCTCCTTG
The DNA here is from genome assembly GCA_013401135.1 of Cettia cetti. NCBI lineage: Eukaryota > Metazoa > Chordata > Aves > Passeriformes > Sylviidae > Cettia > Cettia cetti. The sequence continues at coordinate 1,031 of VZUI01025997.1, read as the reverse complement.
TTGTTTTGTTGCTTCAGCATCTCAGCTACCTTGAAAACTGGCTATTAGCTTCTCCATGCTACCCCAGAGGGGTGCTAATCATTCCTAGGGCTATTTCCTCTCTGCCAGGGCATCTTTTTGCCTTCCCCATGCTACAAGGTCTGACCTTCTAAACCCCTCATAGCAACATCACCAGTTACTGTGGTGGATTGACCTTTTCTCTTCCTCAAGCTTGTTGAAGAAGTCTTGATTTGTACATCTTCCCTTGCTGAGCTGTCTTTTCTCATTAAAAGTTTCTACAAGCAATGATAAAATTTCCTGGATTGTGTATCTTGAAAAATATTTGGGTTCTTACACTTATTTTCAAAGACATCATTAGAGCATGAAATAGGATTCAAGGCACAGTGTCATGTCTAGGAGGATATTTGGGATATGAAACAACTATGCACTGTTAATTAAGTGAGGATGAATAAGAGACATGTTTCACAAGAGATCTCTGTTCCATATTCTACTTGGACAATGGGCAGGTCTATGGCATTGAAAGGAATGGCTTCCAGCAAGCTTATTTTTGGCAATCATAGACAAGCTATTTGGCACACTATTTCTCTTAATTTCTACTGAATAAAAGAAGGCAGTCAAGTTCCTTTGTGAAAGCAAAAAGGGAAGAAGAGAAGTCTGCATTCAAAGCAGAAAATAGCTAGAAATATGAAAGACTAAGGTGGTGATTTTTGGGGGATGGTGGGAATTACCATTGTTCAGTAATGCAGAGCTCAGGCAGTGGGTGGAAGCAACAAGAGAGGCAGGAGAACTTGGAGTAGCATTTCCCCTTAGAAGAAGCCAAGACTGTGGTGATTCGTTTTTCTTAAATGATTCTGTTCACTCTGTTCACTACTAAGTTGTAACCCCCGTAAGTTGCCAGTCATTGTAACCCTGTCCATCACCTTATCCTCGATGCAACCTCTCCTCCCCTATCAATATCCCATTGGTCCAAGCCTTGGACCTGCCCCTCGCTGGAAGTTCTCCTTAGGGGGTAGCACAAGGCTCTCTCTCTC
>VZUI01025985.1:0-40041 GCA_013401135.1 Cettia cetti | reverse complement strand
CCTACATGCTCTAACAGTCCTCCTAAATACTTCTTGAGAAACCTGGCCCTCCTTCCAAAGATGATACATCCTCTTTTTGTTCCTAAGTTCTTCCAAAACCTCCTTGCCCATCCAGGCTGGATGTTTACCCCGTCGACTTATCTTTTGGCACACAGGGATAGTCTGTTCCTGTGCCCTCAAGATCTCTGTTTTGAAGCATGCCCATCTTTCCTGAACTCCTTTGTTTTTAAGGGCTGCTTCCCAAGGAATGCTCTGAATAAGTCTCCTATTATTATGCAAGTTATGCCATCAACTTGCAGATTATCTTATAGAATGAACCCCAGTAACTCTGGATTCTCTGCCCAGGATAGAAATAGTTAATTCAGAGCCCATTCTTCTAGTAATCAAGACTGATTTACTCCAAATGCCTAACCCTGCACTTACTGATAATGAGCTTTATTTGCCATTTTACTTTACTGTCCTTTCCACTGAGCTCTGGAAGTCCCTGCTGTCTTACATCTAAAAGTTCCTCTGCTAGGTAGCACAGGAGAATGATGAACCATACAGATCCAACTACAGATATTTAGGGAACTTGTCGGTTGAGAAAGTTGACTACTTACAGTTACTCTTTGTCATCTGCCTTTGTCATTACTAATCCATGGCAACAGCTTCCCATTAGTCTCATGGTAATTTATTTTATAGAAACCTTTAATGAAGAAATATATCAAAAGCCTTTTAAAAATCCACGTACTCCTTAGCATTAGGATCACTGTAATCCACATGCTTCTTGAGAGTTTTTAAAAATTCAAATACACTTGTAAGAAATATCTTTCCTTGCTAGAACAGTGTATTATGCAACTTACTTTGTTTGTCCATATGTCTATTAATCTCATCTTATATTACCGTTTGCCTGTACAGAAAGCAGTCTTGCAGTCTATGGATCCAAGATCTCTCTGGAGTCCTTCATAAAGATTGGTGTCACATTTCCCACCTTCTGTTTCTCTGGCAATAGGTTAGACACCACTGTTAGTAGTTTAGCAATTTTATATTTGGGCTCTGTTATAAATCTTCAGTGAATACCATCTGTTCCTGGAGATTTCTTACTGCTCAGTGTGTCAATTTGCTCTAAAGCCTTTTCTATTGACACTTGAATTTGAGCCAGTTCCTCAGCCTTATCTCCCATAAGGAATGACTGATATCAGGACCTCATTCTCTTCTGTAATGAACACTGATGCAATAAATTAATATAGCTTTCCAGCAATAGCCTCATCTTCCTTGAATGTTCCTTTCATACCTTGATTGCCTATTGGTCCCATCTGAATCTCTGTCAGGCTTTCTGGTAACAGTATGTTTGAAAAAAGTTTTATTAATAGGTTACCTGTCCTTACTGTTACTCCTTCAAATCCCTTCTGGCCTGTCATACGGCATCTCTGTATTCAGCTTTCTACCATTTATAGTCCTTTCTCTTCTGTTTGTTTGGATGCAGCTCCCAATCTTCAGCCCTGACAGCTTCCTTAGCTTTAGTATTTAACATAGGCCAGGTGAGTTTTTGTTTCTAATTTATATTTTTAATGATTGCATATATTTTTTCTGTATCTCTGCTATAGAACCTCTAAATTGTCTTCCTGAAAGTGTTTTACTCCTCTGATGGCTGCTTTTCATTTTTATTTCACTGTTTCACCATTTTATATTGTTTCTACTTTTAAAGATTTTGGTATTGTGGCACATTTGGGACCTTCCCCTTTCCAATAATGAGGATAATTAATGTGGTCACTATTAGGGGACTCTGTATGGGCAGATATCTCTTCCTTGGGTAACTGCTCCATAAACCAGTCATCTCTGATTCCTAATAATGTTCTCTCAGAAACAAGTGTGCCTAGAAATAACATTTTTAGATAAATTAATTTATTTTCAGAAAGCCTACTTTCTGTTACAACAGAAAAACAGTTAATAGGGGGAAAAAAGAAGCTACCTAGATTTAGACCTTTTCTATCTAAAATTGCAATAAATTTATATGATGGCAATCATGCTATCTGCTATGTAAGTATAACACTTCAATTCTTAGCTTGATTTTTCTCTGCAAATTTTTCCTTTTCCTTAACCCAAAGTAAGTCTGATAATTTCAGTGGATCCAACTTACTGATTTATACTGAAGTAGAAGTAATATCAGGTCTTAAATCTGCAGATGCACCTAAAAACAATATTATAATTTGTAATAGTTGCAGACATACACACTGTGTGGTCATTTTCAATCAAGATTTTATTCCATCTGCTTTCTTTCTTCATAGTAGTTGGCTTAGATTTAATAAATTTATGGCTTAGATAATGCATTTTCCAGTGAAATTACCAGTGAGACTCAAGAACTCTACAAATCTTCTGACTAGATAACTTTCACCTTCCCTGCTAGTCTGTGTACTTATGAAGGAATTTAGCTATAAATCAGCAATAATACAGCTCTTTTAGCAAAACCAAATGTCATCCATTCGTTTGACTTCTGGTCCCAACACAGCCAAAATGCCACGGGGTGATCAGGAGACAAGCATAAGTGCTACACAACAGTGCATTTAGTTTTTCCATTTGTCATATCATGTCAACTCATACTCTTCAACTTCTTGCCACTTAAGATGTAAGCAGAAATAGCTGTCAATATAATTTTCAGGACATCTACAAACAAATTTAATCAGCTGAACACAAGGGTGACTAACGAATTCCAAAGAGAATCAAAAGTCTTCTCTGGAAACAGAAGAGATCTCAGCACTTTGCTTTGGAGTTTATCTGTGTCACTGCCCTGCAGTCTTGTACTAAGTTCTTCCTTCTGATATTTTGCACCAGTGGACATGAACCTCCACCTGCATGTTTTACCAGGAATCCCATTCAGTCACAATTGGTATGACAGTACCATGAAGTTCTGCACAAGAAAAGTTTTGAGCCTTATGGAGTTACCAGCAAAATTTCAAATTAGAACAGTTTTAAGGAGTGCTTATAAATAATAAGAAGAAATAATTTTAAAAAAATAGATTCTGTGGAGTGAAAATTTGTGACTGGTAGTAACAAATGGAACTTTTCTCCAAATTAAATGCATATTTAATTCTGATACTGTTCTTGTAATTTAGTTTCTTGCGTAATGTGAAAGTGATTTTCTTACAGAGCTAAGAATATTTAGTTAGCTGATATCTAAAAACCTAAGAAAAGGTTGCTGTAGAACCTCCTCCCTGCACTAGAATTGTTATTGTTCAGAGCCATGGGGGCAACTCTTATGTTTCTGTGCCAAGTCAGCTTCTCTCTTTACACAAGTCTTAAACGTTCGGGAGTTGGAAGGCAAGAAGATGCTTTTCTTACTGAATATTTTGTTGCAGTAGAGAGAAATTCTTTCTGATCTGTGACAGGTACTGGCACAAAGTTCTGGCAACCCAAAGCTGATAAAAGCCAGCTCTGATTATGCCTGTTTCTTGCCATCAAATGTTGCGTGCTTCTGTCATTCCAAGTAAATCCATCCAACTCATGAATCATAATCTATCAGAGGTTGCTTTTATCTTTCAGATTCCAGTGATATCTATTCTGTACTTCTGGTTCCTGCTCTTACACTTAGTATAAATCTTATGTGCAATTGTTACTAAACTATTCAAGTGCTTGCTTGGTTTTCACATGTGTAATTCAAATTAAATGACTAACAAATAAAAATGTTCCTGAAATTTTATTTTCACTTCTGTAAAGAAGAGTTATTTCTTTGTTATTTCTACCAAAAGTTTTATCCAATGTCAGAAAAAGCCATAACTATTTTTACTTCTTTCTTGAATGAGGGTGTAATTCTTGGACTGTGTTGTGTCTTTTTTTTTCCTTGTTTTTGTAATGTAGAGTAGGTTTGTGTTCAATATAGATCATTACATGACATTACGTTAGTGTAATTTAGCCCTGGCAGCTAGCAAAATAAGACAAAGGAAAGACAAAAATACCATTTTAGTTCTTCTTAATCTTCCATATACCCTATTATTGCTGTTTCTCTTTTCAAGAGGAAAGTTGAAGACTTTGGGTCCCTTCATTTGTTTATGCACCTTATCAAGAAGACCTGTTTCCTAACAAAGTGTGACATCTTTGCTTTATGGATGGTATTGACAAGAAATTGTTGAATTTCATACCTTCATTACAGCCTTGGCTTGTGCAACTAGGAGTGACAGTTTCTCTCCAGTGATGCAGTTTCCACTAGTTCTAAAATCTTTAGTTTCTGCACAGTAGTTTTGACAATATGTACAAGTATTATGACTACTGTATTTTATCAGAGGTAGGATATTATGAGAGGGAGAGACTGCTTGTAAAAGAAATTATAGTACACAGTGCTTTGGCTCTATATCCTGCAGGTAAACTGACTGATATTTTAATTTCCTTGGACTCTTTTGAAAGCTCTCTAAATGAAGGTTCTGAAGAAAATACATAACTTTGGTTATCATATTTTATGGTTATTACTGTGTACACATTAAATGTGAATTAATGCAATAAAACAGTACATTTCACATAAAAAATACCATGAATTTCACTGCTGTTGCTGACATGGCACATGTATCAAAGTAATTATGAGTTACAAATCGTTGGTAAGAGAAGCAGTGTTACAGTTTTTGAAATTTCCCCATTATGTGAACCCAGAAAGAATGCTGCAGCTTGTATTTGATTTATCTTGTCTGGTAGGCCTTTCAAAAAAGCAATATTGATGTCAAATTTATCTTTAGCTTGATGACAGTCAGAGTAAATAAGCATGTGGAATGTACTGATGCCAAGGAAAATGTTGGGGCTTGCTCCTCTCTGGATTAGTTTGATGGTGTGAAACTGTCACAGACAAGTGAACAGACGAGCTCTGAGGATTTTTGCCTCTGCAGGGCACTTACAGGCCTGACACATCAGAGAGCTCTCTGTTTAGGACTTATTACATTTGCTTCATCTCCACAAATTTGTCTTGGGATGTCTGGATTATGTTTGTATTTTAATAATCACTGATCAAAAATGTGTCTTTTTAAGCATTTATTCAGAACAGTGAATCTGCAAGCTCTCCTGTTATGGAGATGGCAAATAGCAAAATTTGGTGTGCCCACACCGTATCTAAGAACTTGGATGAACAACTGAGTTATGATGACTTAAACCACTGCCAAATACCATACCAGAAATATCTCCTGAGCCTGCTGAAAATCTTTAGCAGAGGTTGAAGCCTGCACATTTCACTTCATGCTTCCTGTAAGTGAATACTTTGTGGATAGTCAGTTACCATGGCTCAACTGAGATATAATATCCCAAATAGCTGTGATAATTCAACTGTACATCTGAGCCTGTGAACAGGATATTTATTTTATCACCATATTATTTGTTCTACTGTGTCATTCATTCATTGCCAGTTGAGAATCAATATAGTTTTCCTACCTTTATGCTTCACAGGTCTGTCTAAACACCAGTTTTATACTCTTTTACATCACCCACAATCATATTTTATTTGTCTTGCTGATACATATAACTGTAGGATTTCCTTTCAGTTCTGATGCTCTGATCTTTCAAATCCCTCCTTCAGTATCAAGCCTTCCAAAAAGCTTACCTATGTTAATCCATTAAGATAAGAAATGTTGTCATGACCCTAGTGTTCAGAAAAATACTGGGACCCTAGATCTAAGGAAGTACGCTAAATGAGGAAGAAGTCAGTAAATTTATTGGATTTACCACCAGTTTCCAATAAATGAAGAGCAGCTCCTTACACATTGGTGCTACAGGTGAGTTAGAGCACAGCAACAATAAAAATCCTGATCAAGCAGATGGATGGCTGGTTGAAAGGAACTGTGGGAAAGGAGCAAGATTGGAAGGGAAGGGAACACGAATGAGTAGATCTCAGCTAAAAGAAGTAAACTGGACTGAAATTGTTAAAACTGTGGGGAGTTGGGTTTAGACCTTAGGTATCTCACACCTTTGAATCATAGGACCACTGAGGTTGGAACACTCCTTTAAAATTATCAACTCCAACCATTAAACTAACACTGCCAAGCTCACCACTAAATCATGTCTGTAACTGCCGAGTCTGCATGTCTTTTAAATACCTCCAGGCAGGAATGGTGACTCAACTACTTTCCTGAGCAGCCTTTTCCAGTGCTTGACAACCCTGTCACTCCAGAAATTTTTCCTCTAAATCATCCCTGCTACAACTTGAGGCCATTCTGTTTTGTACTATCGCTTGTTACCTGAGAGAAGAAACCAACCCAAGAGACCACCTTGCTACAACCTTCCTTCAGGCAGTTGTAGGGAGAGATAAACCCCAGCTCCTTCAGCCACTCCTCACCAGACTTAGGCTCCAGACCATTCACCAGCTTCATTGCCCTCCTCTGGACATACTCTGGCAGCTCAGTGTCTTTATTTTAATGAAGGATCCAGAACTGAACAGGATTCAGGCTGAGTACAGGAGGATGATTATGCCCTAGTCATGCAAATCTCAGTGTCCCATTTATTAATACAGCTATTATTTGTTGCTTTTTTGTAAGAATAAATTATTAGAAAGCATCCAAACTTTAAAACAATTAGGTATTATAACAATATAAGTATTCCAAGATATTAACGTCTTCTATGAGCATATGAACAGTTTTCTTTCCAGCTTAGAGTCCCTTGTCAACACTTTCAGTATCCACCAAAGACACAAGTTGCAGATGGTCAGCACCTGCTTGCTTCAGGCATTGCTTCTGCTTTATGCAGTCCTAAGTGCACTGTCACTGCTTAACAAATAGATCATAAATAATTACTGTAATTAATACTGAAGCTACTTCTTTGGGCTACTCATGCTTTCTGTGTCAGTTCTGCTGCATGTAATAGTGTTAATCTTTTAGGCTAAGTAGCTATTAAATTCTTTAAGTTTAGTGAGTTGTTTCCAGCAGCAGAAAAAATTAAATATCATTAGAAATTTGCCTCATATTTCTATTTATCCTCAGAGAATTCATCATCAGTTCTTGCTTGTCTGAACACATTAGGAATCAGTCAAAAGGAGACTGCTCATAATCCCTAATCACCATTTCAAATTTTTCTACCCACTGCCTAGTCCTGAAACACTGTCCCTTAGCCACACAACCACGATTCCTTTGCTATCATCTGAGCTTTCCTGCTGCCCTAGTGATGGCATCGAACTCAAATATATTTACAAACAGGTCAGAACAACACTCAGTCTCTGTATTTCCATTCAGACACCAGGGAAAACTCATAAGTAGTAGTTCTAAATACATATTCTCCAGCAACAAATATAGTTTAAAAGGATCCTTCCACTATCTGCACCTTTTTACTTGTTTCTATCTTGTTTTAGCCCCTCTACATTGCATTAAGTCCTCTCTGAATTACCAGTGCAAATGTTTATGGGATTATAGTATATGCTTGATCACTGACATGTTTCAAGGTAATAATTCCTTTTCTTATATTTGTAAACCTTGAAAGAAATTAAAATCACCACAGGTGGTTTTTTTCTATGCATTTGCCTTAGCATAAAACCTTATGCCCAACTTGGGATGGTAGAAGATGAGGAAGAGCAGAAACAAACACAAGCAAAAGGTTATTTTGTCTGCTGTTGGGGGAAAAAAAACAACAAACCAGCAATACCAGAACATGCCCACAGCCCTCATAGCTCAGTGTTTACCCCGACCTCGTGTACTGGTTTGTGATTGGGACACAGTCTGATCTTGTTCCAAAATAAAGAGGAATGTGACCGTTACTTGATTTAACCTGACTTGAAACTAGGATTAATACTTACAGGTTCCACAAGGCTTGTGATGTCCAAAAGATCACAGCTGAGAACCAGCCTACCTCTAATAAAGCTGCATCTTGCTGCATTGGACTGTGTTTCAGTTTTTGCTTGCACCTAAAACTAGTTCCTATCAACTAGCTATTCTGTCTTTTTTCTTAGTTTCTATGGGCAATCTGAAAATATCATGGCAAAGGCTCAAGAAATGAAAGGGGACAATTGACTTTGATGATGCACTATGTATTTTGTTACTTTCAGAACTCTTCTTTGCTGGCACACAGCCTTAGGGAAGTTTTGTTATTATTGCTGTTGTCAGCTCTGAACACTAAAATTTACTGTATTTGATGTTAAAATCTCAACTCAAGGTTGTAATATCTATAAAGAAAATATTGCTGTAAAGATTAAATTCTGGAGGGGTTGTTCACATCCATGAGCAGACAGTAGAATAAATACTGAAAATCTTATCTTTTTCTGTTTCTCTGAGAAGCAGGGAACAATATGAAAAACATTTATTTCTATTTGAGAGAAAATACTTTGAACAATACATAATCATTATCAGTCAATACTCAGATGCTGATAGTAGTTGTTTGGAAGATGCTTGACATGATGACCTTTAAATGCCACAGTCCTAAGTGATGATGTACAAAGAACATTCCTTCATATCAATATCTACCAGGAAAAAATTAAATTGCTTTTGAGTATAAGCAATATGTATGGTAGTGGGACATATCTATACATTGCCTCACCCTGCACAGTGAGAAATGAACAGGATAATATTCTGAATTTGAAATCACCACCTTTGGGCATGGCATTTCTTGCTGCAAACCACCCCCAATTCATTACTCTTTAAGAACAATGTCAATGCTTTTTCTATGATCCATCTCACTTTTTTCTCACTAGTACATCAAACATATTATACAAAAATATTTTCCCAAATGCAGTCCTAACATATTAGTGTTTGCCTAATTGTCAGCAGCAAGATTTTACATGAGTTTTACAATTTTATCCAGCTATGCAACTAATAGGATTATTCAGAATCATGTTAATAATATATTTTCTCAATTTTGGAGCTGCAAAATTCTTCGGTTGTGTCACATTATTCAACAGATGGAGCTGAGATGAAACTTTTTGTACTGTAAAGGCATTCAGTAATTGTCTTTTTAGAGTTTTTTGCATCACCTTTTGAATTATTTCAAATTACGTGATCAAAATTTGATGCTGGCCATAATTCATTGAAGAGAATACTGTGGGTTCAATAAGTTTTAGAGCTATTGAGAATATCCTGTATGTATTGGCCAAATCTTGTATGCAAGTGCTGATTTTTTTCATTTAAATATCTAGGAAGTAATTGCTGTAACTGATTAACTTTAAAATAAAACACAAATGTGAACTTAGGCAAATACAAGTTGCATATTTAGTCTTGTTGAGGTACTTAGAGATGTTGAAATTTGGTATTTCAGCAGCAGAAATACTGCTTAGGAAGCAGATAATTACTCTTATAAATCAGATTATCTTCAGAATAAAATGACTTATTTACAAATGAGAAGAGTGCCCCCAAACTCTGGGTGCTTACCAAAAGAAAAAGAAAATATCTGTAATATTTCATATTGCAGAATGAAGCACATGAGGAGTGGGAAAAACTAATTTTGTGGAAGTGGGTGGAATTGACACAGGTTTTGTGGTTTGGTTTTTTTTTTCTTTTCTTTCAAATCTCTCCTTTGCATTTAACTTTGTTTTCATGCCCCTTTACACCCGGTAGACTCCAAGCTCTTTTAAATCATTAATGAATGAACCAGGCTGAACTAGGCTGAACCAGGCCTCCCACTGATTTTATAAAGCAGGAACATATAATTAGGCTAATTTACAGGAGAAAGAGATGTACTGGAAGGGTGATTGGCAAATCCAAGATCCCAAGGGACACCCAAACCAGAATCAGTTATAAAACCTATGTCTTTTAACAGCAAACCTATTTTTCTTACCCACTTTTGCAGTAGTTGTACAGGAATGGGTGCTAATGTAAAATACCATTTCCTCCTACAAAGGGAGTTGTGCTCAAGCATTGGCCAACTAAAAGCACTTGTCAAATTAATAAAGTGATCAAGTTTATGCCTTCATCCCTCACCACAGGTTCAGGCATGCAGGATCCAGGCCTTGGGTCCGGGTCCACAGCTGGCAGAGGGAGATTCCCCAGTGCCTCTAGGCCTATTTAATAAGAAGACCAAAAAAAACCTGCTGCCAGGACTTTTAAAATAGATTTTACTTAATGGACTTTGAGGAAAAGGAAACAAACTAACCGAAGTACAACTGGACACTTATCTTGAAGTCCACTGTGAAACCTGCATTGAAGTGATAAAGGAGTCTCTGTGACTCTGTAAAGGCCTCAGTTTTCATCAATCCTTTATTTAAAGCTCTGCTGACCTAACCACATAAAGGAAAATAATCTTCAACCTATTTTTGAGTGATGATTAAGTCTGCACAAGCTCCAAAAGCTGCCACAACTGACAGTGGAGAAGAGGGTCCTGGAATATTCAGCTGTGATGTGTTGCTTCTGTGAAGGTCATCTCTTCTTTCAATCACAGTGAATGATTGACTCAACATGAAGTTCATATTGCAAGACGTACTTTCAAAAATGATTCATGTTAATGGTGTATCTCAAGGGATTGATGTTCAACAGAAGCTACATCTCAAGCTTAAAAAATGATTTAGCAATATGAAAGCCTACAAACCAAAGCTCACGTAAAGACATTTGATGGTAAACATCAGAGAATAAATACAAGTAAGAGTCATAAAATCGGATAGACAATAAATCTGACTGTTTAAGACCTTTTGGGGCTCAAATCATAGAATCAAACATCACTTACACAGCCATTCCTTGATTCAGCTGTGCATCTTTTCCTGAGATAAAAACAGAAGGCATTTTCAGCATTCTGACAGGTTGGAGCCGCTCGATGAAGTAGCTATGTCAAAAAAGATAACGAAGTTCAATTCTGAGGAAATACAACTACCCCAGCACTACCCTCTGTCCCCACCTCAGTGTTCGTGGGACACTCCTTCAGCAGTGCAGCACTCGAAACCTTTATCTGGATTTGGAAGTATGGCAATGCCAGTCTCAGGCTGTGGCTGGGAGGAGAGGAGGAGAGGTGACACACTGCGCCTTTCTCCTGAGGAGCCACCACTCCTCTGCCTCCCCCAGGGCCAACACTCCCCTGCTTTCACATATATGGAAGTGTTTATTGGTTAATATTGGGCACATTACACCCTGTTACAGGAAAGACCAGATTATGCCAAGATTTCTCCACCACTGCGTCTCTCTGACCCAACTGTAATTTTGGTGAGGAGACCAGGTGTCTGCCAGCCTGCTGTAACTATTGGTGAGTGCTTAAGGAGGAGGTTATGAGGCTGGAATTATGCAAATATCTACTCATATCAGCTCAGGGTTATGCAGGGTTAGTTTTTTTTAATTATTATTCCAAAGCACGTTTTTGTATTTTGTCAAATGTTGATATTGATGGGGGAAAGGGATTGTCCTTGACCAAATATAAATATAGAAAATATGAAGTCAGAAAAGAAAACATTACATCTTAGTTTTCAACTGAACTGACATTTGAGAGGGATTTCTGCTAAGGAAAAATCATGTTCTGTTTGCAATTGTCTGAGTTTAGATAGGCATAAGCAAATAAGTGGATTTTTAAAGGTCATGTCAGTAATTTTGAAGATTATCTTAGTATATATTTGATGTCTTCATGAATACATTATGGTAGGATTATAAATATTTTTTCTGTATTGGGCTCAGAAATGTAAGTTATCTTCAACTTCTGCTGTCCAAATACTCCATCTATCACCCTGAGCTCCAGAGGAAGTTACACAAGCCTCACAGCCAGTGAGTGCTACATGATAGCTATTTACCATTTTTAAAAATCATTACTTATGATAGTCTTGATATCTTGTTCAGTCCTTTTTTATCTCACTGAATTCTTAGTCTCAATGATTTCTAATGGTAGTGAATTTCACACCTGAAATACTGAAAAAGTACTGAGCTTTCTGCTGCTTGCTTGCACCAAACAGCTGCCTCACTTAACAAACAAATCAAACTGTGCGTCCCTGCATGCCTGCTCCAGAACACGCAGCATTGTACAGACTCATGTAGAGTAAGCAACCTCTATCACCTCAAGGGAGATTCTTTTCTTTTCCCCTCAGCATCCCCGTGGAGGCTGGGTGACACACAGCCCACCGTGTCACGTCTGCTCCTGTAGTGCCACTCCACTGCTCTCCACATTCCTGATTGCCACAACCCATTGCACAGTCCAGCAGCAGACTTGCTTTTTCAACTGCAGTTGCACGTTGATCTGTGTAGACTGTCCAGGACTCCTTTAGATGATATAATCAGCTTAGAGCTTTCCAGGTTGAACAGATTATTTTTCTTTGTAGCTGGATTTTGATGCTCTTTGTTATCTCTCTGACTTTTCACCTATCTTATTTAAGTTTCTTTAATATTCTCTACAGTAACCTCAGGATCTGTACAGGTATACAACTTAGTCCCCTCAACAGACTTTGTTGAAATGCTATCCTTTCACCTTTCCAAGTCATTAATGAACTCATTAAATATCATGGCACATCATAAGGAACACCTGGGGCAATTAATCCACCACTGTGATGGGATCTGGTCATTTAATCTTACTTGTTTTTCATCTCTAATCAGGTCTAGACTGCAGCAACCTTAAAATCTTGTATTTAAAAGGTTCAAACTGTGTCCTGACCTATCTGTTAATGTACATTTATTTCATATTTATAATTAATTCCCCTAGGACTAAGTATAATTGAAAGCCAAAATTCAAAAATCTGTCTAAAATTCTAAAGCCCACTTTGAAAAAAACCCTAACAAATGGTCAGCCTGCTGTGTTGCTACCTGGTTAAGCCTGTGACAGTGGTGTGGTAGGAATTGTACAAAAAATATTTTCTGCTGCTTAAAATATTCCTTTACCAGATGCAGGATCTTAGGCTGCCTTGTCCATCTACTGTTCTAATTTCTGCATATTTTTTAAAATATCTTAGCATTTCATTAGTTCTAACTAACTAAATGGAATGGTTCAAATCTACCTTAGAACTGAAAGGTGGATAACATGAGAACATAAATAATTTGTGGAGAGAGACAGAAATCCAGGATTCTCCTATCTCAAGAGATCAACAACACCTATATCTCTTGATTAATGATCAGAGGAACAAGAAATTTATCATAATTCCCCAGTGATCTCTGCCCTGATGTTTATCTGTCATTTTCTAATTACTTTCTTCATGTGAATATACCCAGTTCTATGAGGGCAATTTCATATTTCTAAAACTCTTATCTATAGTCAAATTGTCTTGTACTGTAATTTTTCACACAATTTTCCCATCTATTTTTTTGTTGTTGTTCATTATAGGATACAAATGAAACTGCTGGTTTCGCCTACATTGTGAACAATGGCGTTTCTGATTTTCTATTTTTTTTAAATGAAAACTGATACAAAATTTTCAAGTATGGGCAGACAAAAGGCAAAACAGCATCTCAGCATGGATGCATATTCTAGTTGTTCTTCTACCTCCTGAGAAACTGCCCTCAGGGACGAGGGAAGACAGGCTGAGGGAGTTGGGGATGTTCAGCCTGGGGAAGAGAAGGCTCCAGGCAGACCTCATTGCAGCCTTTCAGTGCCTAAAGGGGACCGATGAGAAATGTGGGTGAAAAGATTTTTATATGGGCCTGTTGTAGCAGAACAAGGGGAAATGGTTTTGAACAAAAAGAGGGTATGTTTAGGTGGAGTATAAGGAAGGAGGTTTTTTACCAAGAATGTGGTAAAACACTGCAACAGGTTGCCCAGTGAGGTGTGGAAACCATTGGGATTTGGTTGGATGAGGCTCTCAGCAACCTGATGTAGTTGAGAACCATCCTGTTCATTGGAGGAGGGCTGGATTAGATGACCTTTAAAAGATCCCTTCCAATCCAAACTGTTCTATGATTCTATGAATATCAGAAAATAAATCAATTAAAAAAGGAAAGTAAGGAAAAGAGGAATAAGAATCTTCCTAGAAATCTTGAAATTACCTTCTTTTAATCAATTCTTAATCAGAATTCTTTAAATTTTCAAGTTTATTGCTAACCTGAAGATTCAGTTTGTTCTAAAGGCCACAAAAGCCCCTGCTTGCCCTCTCTGAAATCAGAAACTTCACTTCATCTACTAGAACCTGCTTTTTAGCAAGGAATAATATTCCCAATGATTTTAGTTGTAATCACCTCTGCTGAGCTTCAGCAGCTCTGGCAAGGTTAGCAAATGTGTAGATGTAATGAGCCTGCAAAACATTCCATTTCTTTGAGACTTGGTGATTATTTTTCTTTGTCTGCTGAATTAATTTTGGCCTGATAAGTCTTACATAAAAGTGAGGCATTAATTTTATCTTTATCATCATAAGGCTGTCAAACATCATGAATGGCTGCAAGAGGTCTGAAAAGATTAAATAATTTTGAGAGAAAGCTAACCTTTCTGATCTAAAAAAAAAAAAAAGTCAGGACTATTTTAATTATTTCATCATCTTCTAGCAGATACATGAACTGCAGCTGAAACTTATGTAGTTTATATTTTTTTCTGAGTTGCAATGGCCCAAAGGGGGCTGCTTTTCTTCTTGAATTGTTAAAGCATAGCTTTCATCAACCTTTTTCTCTTTCTGCCATTTCAGGACACCTCTGCACGTTGCCCAATTTACACATTTCAAGATGGAATGGGGAAAATATGCACCAAGAAACCCCTTGCTTTCATAATACTCCTGAAATACCTTTTGTGCTCCACTGTTTACCTGAGCAACCTAAGAACACCCCATGATCACAGCCTCTCTTAGATGAAGTAACTTTCTTTGGGTGAATGTTTTATAAGCACAGTAATACCCACATCCTACTACTGGTTAATTCAGTAAAAGAGTGACCCCATACTTCAAATATTATTCACAGGCAACCATTCAAACTCAGAGCGGGAATCTTCAAAAGCACAAATAGAGGGTAAGTCTCAAAATCTTTTTTACTTCCAGCAGGACTAAGACTCCTTGTGGCTCAGAACATCTCCCATAACCAATAAAATGCCAAGCTAAAAACATTGCCCTGCAGTGAGGTTGACTTATGCTGAAGATAAGACAATGTCTCTGAGTTTATTGAAGCTATTGTTTTGGGTAGTTTTATAGCTTAACCTTCAGTAAGTGTTATGAACACCATATCCTTTAAGATTACAGGGAGAAGAAATTTATCTAAAAGATAAAATGCCTGATAAGTAATGAAAAGAAAATGCTGGGTTTGTATCAAGTTCAAGATTTAATGCATACAAATGTGAACTGCCTTGATATGCTTATTGTAGTGTCTGCACTAGGACATGTTACCAGAGGAGAGGGTGCAAAGGCAGAGGAGGTTTCCCCATGAGCAATGCCCCATGAAGCACCTGACCCAGGCACATGGCAGGGGTCTAGCTGTGCAGTTCCTCCTGTTTCTAAGTGCACTGAAGCTGCAGCCAGTCTTAGTATCCTTTCACACATCCTTAATCATGGTGTTTAGTTTATTGTACACTAATTAGATAGACCTGTTGGTTGAAGGAGAAGCATCAACACCCCATAATTACTTCATTGTAAAATGTAATGAGCTTTGGAACCTGACTTACTGTAAAAATTGCAGCATAATAAATAGAACACAGTTTTCCAACTATAAACCAGCAGTGAATTCTGTTAGTGTATTTCTTCATGAAACATGTTTATGTGATAGTCTTCCAATTTTATGGCTGAAGTTTATCACCATAAGGTGCATTTCATGACAGCCAAATAACTACATTCAGTTAGACTTGTCACCATGTGCCTTCAGTATCAAGACACATGCTGATTGTATCAAACAGTGTTGACTGTCTTTGGCTGCAAATAGAAAAGATGATTACACTGTTCTCTTTAGATGTGATGTAATATTATTCACCTCACTAAAAACTGAAGGTCAAGGTTGTCGAAGAACATGAGAAAGATCATCAATTGAAAACTTCATAATGTGATGATAATGCACTAAGAGAGACAGCAGTACTTTTACATTAATATTTCTGTGATTTCTTATGCATGAGGCAGTACACAGCCTACAAACTAAGCAAGTGACTACTGCTCCATCTATACAGAAAACAGAACAATTCCAGGAATTCTGATGCTACCACATTCTGCAGTCACTTAGTTATCTCACAAAGTTCAGTAAAAACTGTTTACACTCTTGTGTGAAATACCAGCAAAGGATTAGTACATTATCAATGTATTTATGCCAGAATGTTATTATCATCTCCCTGAGCCTGTGAGAAAGCTTGAGTAAAATAAGGGATAGTGATGGAATCTAGTGAAGTAGTTTTAAGTAAAAACAGTTTGCTCAGGATCATAGCCAAGCCTTGTAAAACCACTGGTAACACAATTTGTGGCAACACAATTGAATGTGGGTGATGGAAATGCTTGAACCTCATTCCAGGAGTAAATACCAAATATATTGCACACCATGGTACACATTGGGGAATTGGAATGGAAGTAGAAGACTCACAGTAGCTTTAAGGGGAGACTGATTTCTGTCAGTTGCACCCCAAGCAAGAAGTGCATCACTGGATGAGAGGCAAGAGGAAGGCAGCAAGTGTGGAATCACGGTGTGCCCTTCACCGGAGCCTGGTGTGGGGATGGTTCTGGCTGCCATGGCAACCACGAGAGGAGCTCCCGTTCTTTGCCCTCAGCTGGAGACACTTGGTCCCCTGCTGCCTTGTCGCCTGTGGCCCTGTGACAGCCAGACACTCACCCCACCTATCTGAAAAGAGCGGAGATCCTGGAGAGAGAAACTGATCTGTGGTGTGTTTTCAGCTGCCCCCACTAGCGTGTGAGAATAGGAAAATTCAGAAGATAAACCCAGCATCTATATTGATATAATAATCATGAAGAATTAGAGCATAATCTGCTTGGAAAAGACAGTTTAGTCTAATTTAGGACTGCATACGTAAGTATTTTTATGGTAGACATTGAATGGCACTGTGAAAGCAATGGACAACAGGCATTTTCATCCTTAAAATGTGTCATTGCAATCCTTAACCTTAATTTCTCTCATTTAGATCTCCCAGTACAAGGATAACATATAATCTACCTAAATAATCTAATAATAATGATCTATATTCTTAACATCAACCACACCTGAGTTTAGTTTAGGAAAGCACATAGAGCCTGGAATAATGACAAAAGTTGAAATGATCTTATCTAGAAAATGTTGTATTCAGGGATTAATTTTAATGAAGTTTTAATATATATTTTATAGCTTTAATTTTAATTTTTGTATGTTGTTAAATGAGAGTTGTCCCCTTAAGAACACATTTAGAAAGAGAAACAAATCATCTTACTAAATTATTTTGATAAAATGTCACCCATGACAGTGCTGAAATTTTGGTAGATGTTTCAAAAGATCAGATAATATACTCTTATTATCATCCCAGGTTTTCCTTTCAATAAGAAAAGGGAAGTATAAGGAGATATCACAGAGATTTTAAAAGAGGGAGAGGGAAAGAGAGAGAAAGCAAATGATACAGCAAGAAAAGTGAAATTGAAGTCATTGACAGAAGGGAAGTAAGAAGTAGAGGGACTGCCAAGTGAGTAATGAGCTAGAGCCATGAAGACATGGGTGGGTGGCTCTCAGCTAGCAGCTATTGATGCTGCTTGGAGCACCTCTTGCCCCATTCCCATGCCAGGATCTCTGCCGGGTGCCTGTTGCTTCTCATCCTTAAGTTGTTAACCAGGAGGTATTCAGAAACAGATCTCTTCTTCAGATCAGCCAACACCAAGATCTGCATGCTGGCATCAGTTTTCCCAGCATGGTGGTTTTAGAAATGTGGCCTCATGCAACTGCAGCTGAAGTCAGTGACTGCTGCAGGTGCTCAGCTGTCTCATCCCCTATCCTTTCCCTTTTCCCCCCACCTGCCCCTGCGAGGTGCTCTGAGAGCTCAGTCTGAGGGAACGAAAAGAGAACTGGAAAGCCACATTGTGGCTTCCATATCTCCTGTCCTGCTGCATTCCTGTGTCTGGAATGGTGTTTGTCCTGTGCGTGACGAGGAGATTGTGCTGTACCTGTCTCTGTCTGGGCACCAGGACATGGTCAGGGACATATCCTGTCCTTGGCATCCCTTCTGAGAGATGCAAGCTGGATTACTCGTGTGGATAGAGTGGCAATATCAGTCCTTTAAATAGTTACATGGAGGAGTTTGATTTTCTCATATATGTAAACCATTTTATTTAGATATAAAACATATCTTTTTCTTATAGCAAAAGTGTTCGATGCAGGGTTTGTTTGTTCCCACAAAGGGGCCAGAGTTCAATTTTGTGTAAAAAATCCAGTGATCAGATAGCATTTGTTTTGTCTTTTTTAACTGAAAACAAAAGAAGACTGCAAGGAAATTTTTTTTAAAAACGCCAAACACTACTATTAAGCTTTATTGCTAATAACCCTATGCATAATAATCAGTATTTTGTCCTCCTAATTGTTTTTTTCTATCATTCAATTTTCAAAGGGCCTAGGTCAGACTATGCAGTCAGTCCTTATTACTGAATGTGCATAACGTTGTCTTCTAAATTCCCTGTAACTATTCAAATAGCAGCTCGAAAAGACACATTGTCTATCACTCCAAAGTCTTAAAACAAAACAAAAGGCACCATATTGCCACTTTAGGGACACATTTGTTGCCTGCTGTTGCTATTATATATGTCATTTCAGTCCTGCAGTTAGCCATAAACTACATCTTTTCTTTTTCCAGAGAGAAATAAGAGATGCCTGAAGGGAAGCAAGAATGGAAAGCATCCTTAAAATGACTGATTTACAATTGGTAAGGAGATACAATATGAAAATTATAGCTTTCTGAGTGTGTCACATGCCAAGTTTGCACAATGCTCTTGCTTTAAAAGCTGCCCCACAAGCTGTGTGATTGCTCAGAGGACAGCACGGCGCACGTGGGAGAGACCCCAGGTCATGGTCCCACGACAGGCAAGAAGCTCCTCTCAGGGGATGAGCTCATGGGACACCTCTACTGCAGAGACTGCTGCAGATAACCCCTGCACAAAAAGGAGTATGCAGCAACCTACCTTTCTGCAGTGCATCTGAGAGTGAAATGGAAACAATAATGAGGGCCCCAATAAACATCAACTGAGAGGGAAAAAAAGGCCCCTGTGATTCAAACCAGAGGCTGTTTCAGGAAGTAAGCAGCCTCTTAGCATAAAATCCTACCCAAGTTCTGGTGAATAAATGAAAACCAATGCGTGTTTTATGTGGCTGTGAAAAGCAAACACAGAATGTTATTTTGAGGCTCCTCGGATTTAGAAGTCTGATATGAGTTAATCTGCTTTAGCTCCTGTGCAGCTTGGTCTCTAACTTAGGATGTTAAATACGATCTTTGCTGCAGCCTCTACATTGCAGGGTGGTGGTTCTAGAGCACCTACCTTCACTTTATCTGCAAGGTATAAGAGGAATGTGGGCATTTTGGGGTGTAGGAGGTACATGGCTCTTCTTCACCTTTTTACACTCTAAGCCAATAATGACTGGAAGTGCTGATATTTTTTTGTGTGTTTTAAGCAAAAACATGCCCATTGTGTAAATTTGAGTCGAATTTGGCCCAGGTCCAGGATAGGTATGGTGCCTGTCTCAAACACCTTCAGCAAAGTAGAGATGGATGCATTGAGTTTGTATATGAAGTTCACTCAGTTTATTTCATAATCTAGTATTTCATAAAAACCCTGCTACTTCCTACAAGCATAAACAATTCAGGATTTTGTTGGACCGTTGCATCTATTATTTACTAAAGTGCTTATCCTCTGTGATTTAAAAAACTCCTCCTCAACACCATTTGTATTTTTGCTGTTTGGTATTTTACTGTAGCATGGGATTCCATATTTTTCTTTCATCCTTTGTGAAAGCACTTCACTTTGTTTTCTGTTTGTTACCTGATAATTTCATTCCATGCCTGCTCATTCTGATCTTGTCAGAAACAGAAATGATTCTTTGGCAGTGTAGTTATCCAGTCACCCAGGACTGCAAAATGTTTTCTATAACTTTCATGCTCACCTTTAGGATTAGCTACTTTGAATAAAGCAGAATCAGCTGCATCTTTATTCATTCCAGACTTACAGTGGTTTGCAAATAATTTATGCACAGTACAGATCTCACAAGTAGACTTCTTCCACTGGGCATCTGTAATTTATTCCTGGTATTTTTTGTATATTAATATTTTATTTGACATTAATCCATGAGAGGATCTTTTCTCTTACCAAGTAATAAACTCTAGTACTCCAAATATATAGAGATTTTCTTTATTTAAAAATCTGTTATTCTATAGGGAATTCCTGAAATATGGAGCTAGCTGCACCAGTGTCTTCACAGAGCAAATTTGGTTTATTGTAGCTATAAGTGGGCTACTTCACAGAGCTTTACTAATAAGTTGCACAGTGATTATCGTTCTGGTGTTCTTATTTCCCCATCACACGCTGTGATGATTGTTTAAAAGTCTTGTGAACTTATTTTGAAAAATGATCCTTGATGTGGTAACCCGAGAACATAAAACAGGGTGACATTACAGTTCATGTGTCTCCGGCTTTAATTTGTATTTAATAACCTAGTTTTTGTTAAGTATATTAAATTTAGTTGACTTTTAAAAGATCACCCACTGAGTTTTATGCACATGCAAATTGTATGTCTGTTTGCTATAGAATTAAACCCTCAATTATAATGACAATAAAGATGTAGTTATAGTTTTAATAATCAATTATCAAATAAGTATCTTGATTAGTACTTGAGATTAAGTTTCTGATTAAATATTCCCTTATATGGGAGCTTCAAGAACTGGTTTTCTTAAGATGATACTCAAACCCAGAGAAAGAATACAGAATGGATACAGATTTATACTTTAAAAACAGGTAAAGGAATTTGCTCTGATATTTGCACTTGTTGCCACAAAAGAAAATTGCAGGTCTATGTCCTGCACAGATTCCTGCCTGTATCAATGATAATTTAATCTGCCCCTGGTAGTCAACTGTAAATGGGGATTCAGTGTTACTTTCTGAACTGTTTGTGAGTAGTTCTATTGTTTGAGACAAATACCTTCAATTTCTCCATGGGCAAAGTGGATATAACAGACTGTACTGTAAAAAATGCTCAAAGGCATGAAATTTGGAAGAGAGAAACACAAAATACCACTGGGCTGAGATGTAACTGTGATTGAATAAAAAGCTTGGGGGATAGGAGATTAAAATAGCTGAACTATTTTTCTGGCCTTATTGCTAATTGGCTGGTGATCTTTGGTAGTGTCAAGTAGGAATTGCATATGAGACCTTCATAATAGGGTGTTAAACTGCACACTTCAGCGCTCTGTACTCTTCTCATCCTGTATCTAAGCCTACAGTGTCTTTTAGTGAGGTGCATGAAAGTGAATTTTGTTCACCATTTGACATTTTGAGCTAGTTTATTTTCAGTATGTTGTCAGAATTAAACCTCCAATGTTTTCTCATTTCTGTGTGCTGTTCGGAGCATCAATGTTTGCCTTGTTGTTTCCCCCCTAGGAAGATTGCCTTGTCTACCAATTTGAATGTTTTAGCCTTTTAATCTACATGGATTTTAATGAAAACTCTTTTGACTGTTAGTTCACAGATTTTCCTTGAATTAAAAAGAGCCTGAGGTTTTTTCCATTGAAGTAATTTTCCTACTATGGTGAGAAAATGCCAGCATCTAGAAGTAGTGACTTAAAAAGAATGAATTACTATTGGAATGAAAGTAAAACAGAATACTAATTCTGCTTTTACAGAACTTTTTAAAATAGTAGTGCAAAACCCCAGCAAATCTAAGAAGTCATATCAAATCTTAGACTATGGACTATGTAGAAATCAAGAATACATGTAGAGATTTCAGATTCACTTAGAGAGCAGTAATTTAGAGGGTAAAACCTAGCATCTGGATTTGGGAGAGCAGTGGTTTGGAAATGGGGAGATGGAGTTGCTGATTTTGAAGAGCAACAGCAGGAAGCAGAGGACAAGAATTCTTGTAGGTTCCTGTCATTTTAAAAAGTCACTTCTGGCAAAGAGAGCTTGCCTTGCTCCTTTTCTGGAGCCTTCAGTTTAACAGGTCCTTTGAGACCTCGCACATCTTGGCGCATAATTTAAGTTGTACTGTCCAAAGAGGTCCCTAAAATCTTTCTTTCTCCCCCCTAGTAGTTTGCTGTCCTTCTCCAAATATAATAGTGTACGAAGCACTTATATTGAGGAAAATATTAGGTTCAAAAATATTAGAAGTGGACAGTGTCTACTTCCCAGAAAGGCGCGGAAGGCTTAGTCATTCAAGCATTTGAATCTCTGCAAGAAAAACCTCACAGGTCTTAAGGTATTCCCAAAGGACTTACTTATGGTTCCTCTTCTCCTCCTGATAGCACTTAGCAAGAATCATATTTTCCAAAGCCTTCTGACCTGCCCATGGCCCTCTGGTTTAGTGAAAGCTCTTGCCAGTATACAGGACATATGCAAGTAGACAGGGACATCACTAATTACCATAGCTTCACTTCATGTTTCACTGATGCTGATGTCCTGGAACTTCTGCCCCACTGCTGACTCAGACTTGTCCAGACACAGGAAATTTGTCCTACTTTTCTATAAAAAACTTCTGTCAAAATTTAAGGATATCCTGAATATTTGTAAAAAATGGGTGCTAAGGTGGGAATGTTTTTATGAAGACCCACAATCACCACCAACCTGTGGGGATAATCGAGTCTATGGGCAGAGAAAGATCCATTCTAGACACTTCCCCACTTCTTTTGTGTGACTGAGAAATAAAACAAATAGTGCCCATGTTTCTGACATTTTTTATAATTTCCATCTCCTTTTGTCACTATGATTGGTATGAAGCAATAAGTGTTTCAAAATGCTACAGAGAAGGGGAAAACTAAAGATTTTCTGACTTAAAGAATGGGCAGAAAGAGAACAAAAGAGGAAAAGGCAAAATCCTAGTATTTCAGAAATTCAAAGTTTCAATTTTAAATAAACCACCTGCTTTACCTAAGAAGGCAAAATATTCCTGTTGAAGTTTTTTAGTATTGAGAACAAACACATCATTTCAATTTGTGGGAAAGAGGATGCAAACATAAAATTTGAAGTGTAACTGTGTTGATTCTGAGTAATCATGGGTTAGAGGAAAGGATAGTTCTGTAATAAACATTTACTGTGCAACAAAAAGTGGGTTTTGTTTTTTTTTTCTTCTGATTATATTCAAGATTGAGGCTACATTCTGCTTTTGTTGAAGTAACTGAGTGTCATGATATAATGACTATATCCCGCAGTGTCTAGACCCTGGTACACAGAGTAGGTAAAATCTATTATGTATCTGCTTTCTTCTAGAGCAGCCTGTACATCTTTGTTGTTTCAGTAGCATCAAATATGTATAGCAGATGCCATCTCCTGGCAATATCATTTTTGGAAAGCAGTACTAATCTTACACAGTTTACATGGAGAAACTGATTTTTACCTATTTTTGAAATATATTTAATGTGAAAGAAAACTGTTATGTCCTTGGAGTTTCATGGAAAGCAGTAACAGTTCAGAGACATTAGTTAAATGTCCTGGTTTTCACTCGTCAGGTCCTAATAGTCTTGTAGGAAAGAACTCTGTTAAAAGTTTAAACACGTATAATATACATTTAAATACATATTTTAAATATTTTAGAATTCTTAAAATAACAGTGTACAGGTAGGGGTTATTTTTTTATTGGACTACTTGGTACAGTTGGAAAGAATAAGCTTTGGGATTCAAGAAATTATTTGTAAACTTATCTTCAAATTCTTGCCTAATTTTATACAGAAGAAACAGGAATCAAAGTGTAATGATATTCAAAAGACACATGTCTCGACTAGCAGAGAAATCTATTATAGTAACATGGAAAAAAAACCAACAGAATTCAAGTGGATAAAATGCAAACCAGTCTGATTTGACTTGGACGTATTTAGAATATTTTATTGCATTTCATGAATAATTATTGAATTTCAGAAGCATCTCTAAGTGGCAAACAAGTATGATAAGGCCACACAACAAGCTCATGGAAATGAGGTTCTGGCATGCAGTGATCTGCTTTATTACACCAACAGATTGCCTGGCGTTCAGCAGAGCATCTCCATGGGGTCTGTGGCCCTGCTGCTTTCACAATGCTGAAGCAAAAACAACAGTGGTGAATCTTACAGCTAACTGTAATCTGTGTTCATTTTGTATTTCCGAGTCCTTTTGAACACCTTACTGGTGTTGAAGTAAGGAACTAAGAGTAGGTGTCTCTTTCTCTCTCAAAATAGTATGCTTGTACCATCCTGTGTTTTGTGATTTTTAATACAGATTCACACAAGACACCAAACTGGTAAAAGTAAGGAGGTCAGAAAAAAGCAGCAAAGTGGTCTAAAGATGTCAGGGCTGCTGGGGCTTGAGGAAAAAAAGGAACTGGTTGAAAAAAGCTGACATTTTGCACCATATCAATATTACTACAATTTAGAGAAGGAGAAAAAAAGCCACACACATTTTAAGACAGTGAGTTTAACCATGCTGAAGCTTCTCCCATGTATTTAATGCAACACATTGCCATTTTTTCTTCTATTAAAGGATAAGAAAGTAGGTGATTAAAAATGTTGATTCTCAAAGAGTATCCTACATAATTTGCAGCCAATGAATTCCATGGCCTAGAAAATGAGCATTTTGCTGTTGTCAGACATGGAAGTTGCAGTCAAATACTGAAGCAGTAGTGGTTAAAGGGCTACCTTTAATTATACCCAGGAGTAAGGTGCCTTTCTGGGTAGCAAAACTGGATGGGAAAACAAAATACCTCTGACAGCTGGGCACTCCTACTGCTACATGTGCTTTGTTACAGGGCAACATAAAACCCTGGCAATCTGTACTTGAAGCAGGGTGAGTCTCTACCTTGGAGAATTGTAGTAACAATCACAACTGGCCCAAATCATGGCATGAAAACACTTGAAATCTTTGGAGCAGACCCATCCATTTGGAATATCATATCCATGTAGAGTAAATGCATCTGAGAGGTACATCTAGACACAGGCAATCCTGTGCGTTCATGTTTATGGCAAGCAGAAAACCACGTCTCAGCTGCTGCAGCTGGAATTGCTTATAATACATTTTAGTAATAAAGCCAACAAATGCTGCTTACCAAAAATCATACCTTCTGCAGGGGTTTTAGAAATTCTCAAAAATGTAGGGGGTTTTGTAGAGCTTTATTTTGTTTGATTTTTATGTCATTCTAATGAGACTTTTTTTGGCAATGTTTTGCTGATGTAGCTGTACAGGGAACAAGAGTCTCAATCAGGGTCTGGTTTTGCCACTGTCGCCTATCTGGGAGCTGAGAGCCTGTCTCTCTGGAACATCCCAGCTTAGCTGAGTGCTTTCCACCTCTCACTGAGCTTGTGATCTTGGTAGGGCAGAGACTGTTTCCATAGCCCTAATTGCTCCCTTAGCAAGGCTCCTTGTTACAAGTGTTTTTGCGCTTACTGAGGCATGTGAATCAAACTTGTCTGTGTTTGCTTCAGCCCCATAAACAGTGCTTGTTACAATATGGGCTGTTTGCCTGATTATTCAGAAGTCTAATCATTGTAGGCTTCATTCTAGCAGCACTCACACTGAGCTTGTTTTGCAAAGCCCTCTCACGACTTCCATTATTGTTTTAGTACTATGCAATTCTTTCACATCATACTGTTTTCAGAAAAGGAGTGGGGAAAAAAGTAAAAGCAGAAAAAGCCAACACCACAGAAACAGCTTCTTTGCACAGTACAGTACAGTACTGTTTTCCAAGTCATGCCCAGAGCTACTACTACTTATTTTGCTCTATGGGAAAAAGGACTGTTTTCTTTTGGTAATTCTCATCTGCACAGTCCTAAGCCTCATTTATAATCTCTTTTTCCCTGCTTAAGTAATTATTCCCTGGCTCTTAATTCCAAAAGTAGAATCAAATAATAAAACCTGGAAATTGCTGTCATTGATGTAGGGAAAATATAAACCAGCCATGTTTTCCTCCCGGAGGTTTTAACTTGAAAAACTGGAGCGTAACTGTTGTCATTGTCTGAAACTTCTGTAGCGGCTGGTAATTTACATTAATTAAGTATGCAAATAGATGACATAAACAACAAATTGGCCTCAGCTTTAACAGTTTTCCTCCCACATTTCGAGACAAGCAAAGTGGTATAATGGTACGGAAGGGATCTAATTCATCCTAATTCTGATCTTCCTCTGGGAGCATAAGGAATCCAGCTGGGCTGCTGCTGGTGGTGTTAGTAATTTTGACACATGGAAGATTTTGGTTTTAATGTAATTTCAAAAAAAGACTGCTTGACTTTTTTTTTTTTTTTTTAGCCACATTTACAGCAAAACAAAATGTGATGAGAATTAGGGTATTGCTGGTCAATCGCATTACTTTAAACGTGCAGAATTCCTCTTTTGTAAGTGGAAACAGAGCTTTATTATTTTTAGGAGGCATCGAATTAGTGCAAATTATTTCTACATAGTGTTCAAGAATTTTGGTTGCAGTTTTTACTGCTCTGAAAGGACTGTCTTGTTGGAGCTCTGGAAATTAGTACTTAAGGTTATTGATCCATTTTCTCTCTGGCCATGGTAGAGAATGTGTGTCAGAAAAAATTTATAACAATACTCATTTATCTTTAGACATACTCTTCTTTTACAGCTAAATGAAATGAATAAAGAATGTATTCATATTCAGATATCTATGAGCATTCCCTACAGTTCCCCTATAGATCACTCCATTTTTTTATGTTTCATCCATTTTTCCCTCCCAGAAGGAGGGATGCCACAACCTGCCTCAGCCCCGAGTCCTGGCTTCCTCGCCCAGCTGCCCCATATTGTCCCACAGGCCATTTGTTCTGGTCTCACGCGTTGCTCATCTTTCAGTCATGACATGCATGCTGTTTGCTAATTGCATGGTGGCTAACTAATCTGGGTCTCTCACTCATTTTGGGGGGGGGTGGGGTGGGGGAAGGCATTTCTGTTCTGCTCACAGGCCTCTGCAACCTCCCTGGCAGCGTCACTGTGGGTAAAGAACTGAGCTGTGTTTCATCAGAAGCTTAGCTTCTTTGACAAAAGCATTTTCTTTGCACATCTATTTGTAAAACTGTACAGTGCTGAACATTGCTCTTGTCTTCATACCCATACACATTTGCTGCATATAAATAAATGGTTGTAGAGCAGAACCATGCACTGGTGCTCCCACTGCTTCCTCATCTGCAGATCACATCAAGTTTTATGTATTTGAAGTGAGATTTGCTTATTTTGACTGGCAGCATCATTCTTGTGGTTTTGTATTGTCTCTTCTAAGTGGAAGTGAGACACAAGTGCTAATTCTACATTCTGAAGAAAGAATGCTTCTCTGTGCTTTGCCCAGTACCTTTGTTCATCAGGGCACTGGCAGAAGCCAGTAGAAAGCAAACCCAGATAAAAGCATATTCAGTAGTTAAAAAATCATCTCAGGTGTTAGCTTGGCTCTATTCACAGCCTTTTAAATTCAAATATAAGACATAAAAGTCTCATATTTAATATAGAATAAAAAAAAAATAAACACAGCTGTATTCCACAGTCTTTATTTGACCAAATTATTTACAGTTGCAAATATCCTAAGTCTTTCATCATGAAACTTTGCTATTTTGGAGGCTGATTAATTTTCCTTACATAGCTTTCTGCTCAACAAAAACATAATAGAATTATTTGATCTCATATGCTATCAGGACAAAATAAAGACTTCTTCAATAATAATTTGAGATTGCTCTTCAGAGTTTTCAAGTTTCAAGATGTGAAGACAAATGCAAGTAAGTTATCTTAACACTGCTTTGGTTTCGTGTAATTTTGCTAAGTTACATATGAGCTTTACAGACTCAAGTAATCCTGACACAGATTAGGGTTTTTGAAGATCAGTCTGAGAGAATTTCTGTGTGACCATTGCACAAAAAAAGTATTCCTAAATAATCAGCTATATTGTAATTTCATGTCAAAACTGCAGACAGTGAATTTGCTATGATTGCACTGCAGCGAGGACTACTGGAAGAGTCAGGCAGCAGCCTGTATTTCAAGAAATTAAATTTAAGCAGTGTCATACTCGTATTTTCTTCCTCTAATCTAGGCCTGCCTGTTTGAAGTGATGGTATCTGAGGAGAAAGGTCTTGACTTCTGATACTGAAGAAAAATCAGTGTCAGTGAAGTGCAGACTCGAGTGATAGGGCAGGCATGAGCTTCTTCAGAGAGGAAAGAGCCAAGGAGTGCCTGAATTTGCGACGAGCAACACCTAAGGCTTGCAGGCTGATCTATTTGTGCTTGTCTAGTAGTGTATAAGGGCAGCTAAGCTCTGTGAAAGATGGAAGGAACATGGCCATGGATTTACTTTTCCTTTGGTTAGATTAGGAAAATAACTGTGCATAAACCTGAAAGGCTCTACGTATGGAGATGCCATTTCTGCTTAACCTCAGACTCCCACTGCTTGGCTCTTAGTTAATTGTACCGTGGTCTAGTTGGATCTTCTCTCTAGGCAGTGTCCATGGGGAGCGCTGCTGGAACACACATTACTGTTTGTACAGAAGGTACCAAAATACAACTTTTGATCCAAACTGATCTGGCCCAAATCCTACCTCTTCCAAATACCATGTGGTGGTGACCACAGAGCTTTGAATCATATGATTCTCCTAAAGGGAAACTGGCTCTGTGCCCAGTGAACCACAACGACCTCCTAAATAAGTGATGCAGTTGAAAATTCAATGTTGAGCTGTACCATGCATACTGGCCTTGCAGGCTTTACACCATGCCAGGCCACTTCTATAAAAATAATATATTGCATTTTTAAAAAAAGAATTGGCATGCATGTACATTGACAGCCATCTTCACAGGAAATATTACGTCTCTGTTTTAAAAAATAAAAAAATAGAAAAAAAGAAAAAACATTCTTTAAAGACATCCTGTGCTTTAACCCTTCTTGGCCTTGTGAAATCTGTAAGATTGCTGTGGAGTAACTGAAGTCTTTGGTGAGGTGTAACGAAATCTTTATGCTGAGGTAACTTTTCTTCCTTAATAGCATGGTGGGAGAGAATCCATTACATTTTAAATCTGTCTTTGTCTCTGTGGAGACATTTATTTTAAAGTAACATTTTAATCATGGCTTCAGCCTGCAGGGAAAAAAGAAGATACCCACAGCTGAATAATGTATGTCCAACTACCAAAGGGGATGCTCTATTAACTCTGATTTACATATGACTGATTGTTTAAATTTGTAATATCACCATTCAGATGGCTTTTTGGAAAGGTGAAGACCTGGTTTAGGGCAACCATAATTCAAGGAGTAAATGAACATAGTTTAATAAACATTATTTGAAAGCATACATTGTCAAAATAAGGCTGACCCCCACCACAATCACTTTTATAATAAATCAACTTTCAGGGCCCTTTTCATACCAGTTAGGCTTAGAAATTATTTGCCTGGGTGTTTTTTACTGTTTTATGGACCCTTGGATATTTTAGGATAAGAAATAACATATATCAGCAGAGAATGTGAATTTAACAAAAGTCATTATAGGTGTGTATTTCTCATACCCATTTTCTTTGCAGAATCAAATAGTTTTGCTCGGTTCAGTTTGGCCACTTGTGTTCAGTTAGCGGGTCAGCGACGAGTGTCCCTTGATTTATTTTTCAGTGGTCTCTCCTGGCTTTTCGGGGCTGTGTGCATAGGTGGACACATGTTGCCATTCCGGCAGAGTTTGTGCATCAGTAGTGGGATGTGTTGTAGCTGGGCAGTGCCTGGTTAAAGGCTTCCCTCTCTCTGCACTGGCACTGCCTTCAGCTCCAAGCCCTGACCTGCCCACTCTCGCCTTTGAGAGTAACTGTGCCATCCAGTGCTGGGCAGAGGCACAAACAGTGCCACAGACACACATAACCTAATATCTTATTCAGAGTGCTTGCACAGTAATCTCAATGAGAACACTTCCAGGATTATTTTTTACGAGCTAGAAGCAGTGAGCACTGTTATAAATGCTAGCATATAACACTCTGAGAGGAATAATTGCAGCACATAGTTACTTATGTTAATACTATCACATTATCTTGTGATAGCTGTGCAATTAAATGAGTCACCACTACGCCAAAATCTCATTTGTCTCCAAGCACTCCACAAATATGCTACATTCACTGTCTGTGCTTCGGTCTGATAGCTTTTTAGTCACTGCATTTTCTTTGTGTTTGGAGAACAACAGAGGTGTGGAGCCTTTGAAAAGATGGAGAATACTGTTTGAAATTTAGTAATAGAGGGATATTAATCTAATGAGTGGTTTTCCCAAAATGTATTTAAGAAGATACTTTTCTGAGTGATATTTACACAGCAATGTCTGAACCTTAAAACAGTGTTTTAAGAACAAAAACAATGTTATGACACAACAGTCTACGTCCTATTTACCCTCCACTCTGACTACAGCCTGTGTACTCCATAGTCCACTAAAGCAAATCCCATTGGCACTGTTTTAATTTTCAGATATTCCCAAAAACATATGCAGAACTTTTGAGCTGAGCAATACTGGAACATCCCAAAAACAAGCAAATATTCCACTTGAAGAGTGGTCAGCTCTTGGTTTCTGGTAGAAAAAGAAAAGGAACCTAGAAAACAGAGAGGAAAAAGCTTATTGATGTTCGGGGAGAACATTTTAGACAATAAATAAGATTTATTTACAGTGTTGCAGATTTTTGCTGAAGAAATGATATCCTGAATGGGGAAGAAAATTGATAGAAAAGCATTACTTTTCCAAGCACAGAGTCTCCTCTGTTTCTTCTTATCAAAATCTGCAGTCTGATTTTTTGTGTACTGGAAGATGCCTCTCTGGCCTGGAAATGCAGCTAGGTCTAAATATGGGTAGAAATTACTCAGCTTCTACCTAAATCATTGTGGAACTAGAACACTGCCTCAATGCAAGCAAATGCTAAGCACAGGCACAACAGCTCCTCTTCTGGTCGCTGTAGCAGCTCAAAAACGAACCGAGGAAAAACAAAGGAAAACGGAGTTAAGCAGCTCTTGAGAAAATGTTCCCTGTGGCCTCAGGACACCGTTCTGTTATGGTCAGATGCTGTTAAGGTTTAAGAAAACAGAAATCAGGAGTGGTACATTTATACCCCAGAGTTTAATTGTGACCTTTTGTATTTAGGCAATATCTTTTCCCAGCCCAGGAATTAAATATAGTACAGAGAGACACTCCTCAATGTGACATCAAGTATCGTTCTTCCCCTGAAGAAATAAATGTGAATGATGAAAGCAGGAATGTGGAAATAAAAGTGTTACTTCCACACTTATAATGCCAGCTAGCACTTGTTACCAAACTTGTGAAAATAACACGATTTACTGTAATAGTTTACACTTGACTAGTGAGGTATAAAATATCTTTATCTTATAGGCATATAAACTATGGTTAAATTAGGCTGAAGAGACACACAGAGCAGTGCCCACAAAAGGATTAGGAGTACAAAAGCATTATAAATACAAGAAGCAGAACATCCCGTTCAAAATATATGTCGAACGGAATGGAAATGAAAGGAATTAAACTAAAAAGAGGATGAAGCAGATCACTTCTTGGGTAATTCTTAATCTGAAAGACAAGTTGATTTAGGCTGAGGCTATACAAACCCCTTACCCCCTGCAGCATTTTGACTGATAGTAAAACAGGGACTCTAAATGTGAGAATGGCAAGAGATAACGTGCTTAGTCTGATCACTCAGATTTTCATCAAAACAACAAAAGCTTTGATTTAAGTAGTATATCATTGCATTTGTATGCTCTCACCTATCTAACTATTTACATCGAATACCAGAAATTTTCAACTCTTGTTTTGCTTTATTTTCACATCAGGATTACTCAGAAATCTGAGGTGAGAGTATTCTCTATTCTTGTGTTTGAGGGAGATAGGGATATCAAACTTTCCTTTCCAGGTATGGGAATCAGTGATTCAAAAATAGAAGTAAAAAACCAAACAGCTGAAAACAGCCTGAGCTGAAAAAACATCTCAACTGGATTACACTTTTCCCATTTCCCTGATGTGATAAACCTTACACTCTTAAAAGATCTGTCTTTTAAATGGAAAATCAAATGGAAAACCTCAGTGCTTTGGGTTTTTTTTATACATCATGAAATATTGAACAAAAAAAGAGGTCATAAGCCATTTTGTTGACTTTATAGGTCTCGTGGGACTTTTTCAGGCTCTATTCTTGTTTGCTGCTGTACATCTGGAGTGAGAGTCATGCAGAGACAAGATGGCAGGTGTAAGCTGCTCTTGGAGATGTAATATATTTTCCTCCACAGCATGCAAGACAAGCACTTCCTTTCCTCTTTCCACCAGAAAGATAAAAAAAATCTTTGGGCCATGCTCTTGCCGCCAAAAACCAAATTATTTTTTTCTAGCATGGCTGAGATTTCCTCCAAATTGAAATATGCAGCTTCCTTTTGCTGGATTAAAATAAATAAATAAATAAATTAGTTACTACCACGGAAAAAGAAGGTTTTGCATATTCTCCTAAAATAATTATTTAATGTTGTATTTAAGCGTCTAAAGAAAGACTAAGCCATGGGAAAATGAACGTGACTCAGACTCAGTGTGCACTAAAAATAAAAACGTCTATGTCTATAGCAACAGCAACCAAATTACTCAGGAAACGTGGCCACGGTGAGCATGTGAGAGGCAGAGAAAAGTTATAATCCCTCATGACATGAGAGCGGCTCACATCGCCCTGGCCAGCCCGGCTCTTCCCAAATCGTGCCACCGGGTGCCGCTGCAGGAGAGAAAAAGGAAATTTTTTTCCCTGCTCTTGGCCAAGGACGAGAAACATTAATTTTCATGATTCCGCACTCGCGCCTGGCTGAAATAGTGTTTTCCCTCCTAGTACACGTGCAGGCTTCCTTCTATATCATGAGTTATTAATTTTGCTGCTCTTGAAAGTTATTGGGGAGAGAAAATAATGTCATAAAATCTGTGTGTGACTCACATTCAGCAGAAGGGCAATGCAAGAGTTAATGGACTGAAATTATTTCATTTTGCTTAGAAAACCCACAAGAGTTCACTATCCAATTCTGTCACAGATAAATCTCTGTGGTCAGTTCTGATTTCATGTTCTTTTAATTTGTTTTCAAAAGAAACCTCTCTAAATAGCAGCTGTCAGTATTGTTGCTTCTCCTAAAATTTTTATATTTTTGCAAATATTCACCAAATAGTTTTCACCTAAAATCCAAGAGGGGAGCTCATCAGTCCTAGCGCAGCTGACCTACTCAGTAGCATTCAGGCCAGCTGGAGAGAGATTCACTCACTTTGTGCTTTCTTACCTGAGGTCTGATTGATTCTCATTTCATTGACAAGTTGGACAAATTTCCCAAGAAACAAAGCAGGATTCTGGCAGAAACACTGCACAGATGTTATTAGAAATTGTAATTAAAAATAAATTCCTATGTTATGAGGATTTGCCTAGGAACCAAAAGGCAGTATCAAAGCATATGTCTCTGTTGTATACTATTGGACTACTATGTATTATTGAAATATGCAAATCATGGCTATTAAGGAGAAATTCAAAGAAGCAGCCAAAGGAACAGAAAGTTTGCAGGTGGCATGCTGATTGTTTAAAGATGCTGTAGCAGAGACTAACAGCAAACATTTACTGCTTATCAAAAAAGACTTTAAAAGGACCACACACACAGAAAGCTGGCATGACAAAACAGAAATGTGAAAGTAGTTTTTTAGAAGTAATAGTCGATCTTCAAAACGCGGAAATTTTGTTGAAATGAGGAAAACAGAAAAGAACATAAACTCTTGCACGTTTATTATAAAGCCTTTATAAAGTGGGCCAGAAATATTTTGAGGAATAACTTGTGATAAGCACAAGAGTGAATAATAAAACTTGCTCTAAACACATCAGAAGCATGAATTGTGCCAGACAGTTTATAGGCGTTCTATAACATTTGGGCTATAAAAGAAGTATTTAAAGGAGATAAGCCCAGAGCTGAAATGCTAAATGAATTTTTCACATTAATGTTCTCTATGGACAAGCTTAGGCTGGTTTCAACAACGAAACTTTTTTTTGGTCCAAGTCAAAGAAACTATCTCAATTTGAAGTGTCAGAGAAGAAATTTTAGATTAGACAGAAC
Organism: Cettia cetti; assembly: GCA_013401135.1. NCBI lineage: Eukaryota > Metazoa > Chordata > Aves > Passeriformes > Sylviidae > Cettia > Cettia cetti. The sequence continues at coordinate 6,100 of VZUI01025985.1, read as the reverse complement.
CAAATGGTAACAAATCAAGTAGATTATATCAGGTTTTCAAAACACTTCTAAAGGAAGTCTGATATATGTGACAAAATATTAATGCAATGTAACTCGTCATGTAGATTGGCCTCTTTTCCAAAGGAATGGAATGTGGCAAATGTGATGTTCATTTTGTTCTTAAATTCAGTAGGACCTCAGGAATTACAGCCCTGTAAGCCTGATCTCCTGTAGCAAGTCGATAAAGCTTTTTCAAAAGAAGGGTATAAGGCACAAATGATTAGAATTTATTGAACAATTCAGCATGCAAGAGAATGAGAATGATTTGGATGATACATTATGAAAGATACATCATAGATGGATGTCCTAAACCTTTGAGCAAAGGTCCTCCATTGAAGCATGCTGAAGGAAGCAAGCATGAGATAAAGTAGGTTTTCTCAGGTGTCCATATGCAATTGGAAGAAAATCTTCAGAAATCAAGGGAATGAATGGGTAGCTTTCCATTTTCACAATGGTGGGGGTTTACTCATAGAGGTTCTCCAAGATTTGATGCTCACTCCTGAGCTACTTTATATTTTGAATGTTTTAGAAAAGAAGTAAATAGTGAGGTCATGAGATCAGCAGATGATACAAACCAAGAGCCATTTGTGATGGGATGCAGGATGTTGTCTCAAGACAGAGCAATTTGGCAATAAATAGTGGAAGAAATTCAGTGTTAAATACAGAATAATACCCATGGGGAGGGGAGAAAAAAAAGCCTCCTTATACTTATGCAAGTGCAGCTTTAAATAGGTTATAACAACTACAGAAGGAGGGCTCTGTGTTCTTCGGGAGATGCTGCATGCAAATATCAGATTAATATTCAGCAATAGCAAACAAACAAAACCCCAAAGTATTAGCAGAAGGAAATGGTGAATAAAACAGAAATCAGGATGCAATTATAAGCATGGTACAATTTGCAGATCCAGAGTTATAAATCTGACCTGTATTTTGAAGACTGCATTGTTCTAGTTGGGCTTTTTTAAAAACAAATACCGTATAACTAAAAAGTATAGTAATGATGGCAATAAGTGTGACCAAAGATAAGGTATGGCTACCAAAAGATGGAACTTAATAGAGAAAGCATACTTTAACTTGGATGAGAAATACCTACTTGGGATATGAAATAATGGAGGCTATGAATTCATTAGTGGCATGGAAAAAACTGAATAGGGAGGGATTCTCCTCTTTCTGTCACAGTGTAAGAACTGGTCTCCATGAAATGCCTCTTGCAGAGGCAGATAGTAGGTTCAAAATCAAAAGAAGGGAGTGGATTTTTATTTTTAGTTGCCATGGAACAGTAGCCGCTGTCTCAGCAGCAACTCCTACTCTTCAGAGATTTGAAAAAGCCCACAGAGACAAAAGAACATTAGATAAAGAGTTTAACTGTACCTCAGTCAAGTATAAACAAACGTGGTTGCCAAGTGTTTATGAGAGATAGACACTAGCTCAGGGAGCTCTGTTGTGAGAGGGATATCTGATATCTGTAGGCTTGAGGAAATGTTGTGTTGGGTTCATCTAAGAAGGGAGTTATTGGTTGTCCTGTTCAGGTGTACCCCTCTCATTTACAGAATTCAAATCAGTAGTCAAAAGTTATGATTATCCTAAGAAAACATGGAATTTTTTTTCACTAACTCTTACTTAACCAAGATTAACCTTTAATCTTGACTATTACTTCTGAATGGGATATGTTCCCAGCTAGGTTTTGTCATTTGTAAGTCAGTGGATCTGGCCTAAGGTAGCTTCATTACCCAACAGACAGAACAGCATGCCTTCTACATGCAAGAGGCACAAATAGGCCCTGCCACATGATTTCTCCCATCCTGAACTACAAGCCAGATGTGTGACTTATCAACTTCCAATGGTACTGTCTCCTTGCATAAAGGTCTCACAAGAGACAGAGAGCATTCAGGTCTTTTCAGCACTACAGCCCTGCTGTCCTTGTTACAGAGCTAACTTGAGTTATAGTGATAAATCTGTGCACTTTTGTGCTGATGCTTTTGTTCAAGACAGCATGAAAGGAGTTAATGTAGATTACAGTTTAACTCTTCAGTGAAACAACTCCTACAAGTTAAGTATCAGTGTTTTCCCAATGTGTATTTCTGCATAGAATTTCCTCTTTTGCAGAGTAAACCTCTACTGTGGACAAAGGAAATGTTAGGCACAATAAGATACAGGTTGCAATGACTAATGAAGTCATGTAACATTCATGACTAATGAAATGTGTGCACAATCAGTGCAAGTGACCATGAAGTTCCAGGCAATCCAGAAACCATTTTAGATACAGTAGTTCAGAACTATGTCCAGCATAAGTCCTGGGGGTTATTTATATTTTTACAGATTTTTATTAATTTGTAAGGAGTAGTAAGTTATTGCTGAGACTTCTAGCTAATTAAGTACTTAGTTATGATAGCAGAATAAGAGTAGGATGGTATATGAAATGGCTTACTTCTGACACAGGGATGTCATCTGCTTTTGTTAATGATATAGTAAAGCCATAAAACTTATTACATACGAACCTGTTAAAATATAATGTGTGTAGAATGGGAAATAGAAGTGCAATATCATCAAAATCTCTGAAAAGACTTTTATAAGGTCATGATATGCTGACACCAAGCATTTTAATTTAAGGTTAACATCTTCTAATAATACATTTGATAGCTATTATGAGACTTTCAATGTAAAAATTATTTAACTGTGATATTTAACTTTAAAAATTATAAACCCTAAATGTATTGTGGCATTACAACTATAAATCAAAATTAATGTACTACTACTAATGGTAGTAGTTCTGTCTCCTTTCACTTGTTTCTGCAGAATGAAAGATGCTATGAATATGAAAGAGAAACAAACCATTAAGCGGTTTAGCTTTTTAACTTCTCCTTTACTTCTCTCATGCAAGCATAATATATTCTGTACTAGTTTCCTGGGAACTTCGAAAGGTTGAACATGAAAAAGAAAAAGAAAGACTGTCTTTCTAAGCAGCCTTTGTCTAGAAACCAACATTCATATTAAAGGCTGAACAGTGTTATTTCAAGCTTTAGCATATATACCTCACCAAATAAGGGACCAGCCAACTTATGTAAAAGAATAACCTGCCTCTGAGCAGAACTTATTAGCTTGGGCACGGTTCCACAACAGCGTGTCCAAACAGCTTTTGGATTGAATGTATCTTCCATTTTGCACCTTAGAAAATGAGCTAAGCTATTCCACAACTGCCTCCACCTGACTACAGAGACATGCCTTCATAATACAGCCTGGACCAAGGCCCTTCCCCAGCTTGCTGACACAAGTTGGCTGTCAGCTGCTCTTACTGCCCAGCTGATGTGAGGCAGTTGCAGCACGATGAGTTCAATATCTATATTTACAGGGAAGTCATTAGATGGGCATTAAATGAGCACTCAAAAACACATAGCTTAGCTTCTGAATTTTGTAGGTTCCTTAAAATGTTGTGTGAAAGTAAACAGCTCTCTCTGCTTCCTTACTGCCTTAAAATAAGGATTGTCTGGAAAATGATTGGAGTTAAAATTGAAGACACAAAAGAGGCAGAAGTTTCTGTCATTAGCCCTACAGAACAGTCAATCTTCAGTTAAACATAAACTGTGCTTGAATAAAAATTTAAACTCTCCTCTGAAAAAAACACATCTTTTTCTGAGGAGCACCTATGGTTCAGAGGAGAAGGACCATCCAGCAGGAACTCTGCTCTGGTGAGTGTCTGTGTCGCAATGTGTTAGTGGGAGGCTTTACAGGGAATGTGCACCTTCCCAAACCCCCAGTTCCTGAGTGCATACACTCCAGCCTGTTCTGCTCCTCCCCTGCCTCTCTCCTCAAAACCCAGCGCATTTTGGATTTGATGTCTGGCGTGTGTGTGTAACAATTTCAGCATTATGGAAACATTGTATAACTATGTGATTGCATGCTACGGAGAAACTTGATGAAAGCCCAAGGCACAGAAGGCCACATAAACAAAACATTAGAAAGAAAAGTAAAGATAGGGTTCAGCAGCTAGAAAAAAAGGAATAACTACACCCCAAAAATATAGGAAAAGAGAAGGGGCAAGGAGGAGAAAGAAACAATAAATAGTTTAAATATGACATTGATTACAAAGTTGCTTCATTGTTCATGTTTGGCAGTGGAAGAGGAAGGGGAAAATAGCTTTTTGGAATGCTGCATGAACATTAATATTGATGGACTCATAAAAGTAAATTTGGGTTTCTCAAGGGAGAAGAGTGCAGACACTCCTTTGCCATTTAAAACTGAAGTTCATGTGGAGGAGAGTCACAAAAGTCTTCGGTCTATGTGCAATGAGTATTCAATAGACCAAATATTTTTGGCAATGTGCCTGCTTAGATGAGTGTGTTAGTGCTGCCTGCTGGGTTATGTAAGGGGGGGATACTGCAGCAGAGACAGTGAAGCAGGAAGCCTGAAATGTTCCAGAAGACCAACTGGGATTTCCCCTGCTGCTATTGTCACAGCAGAGCCACTATTTTTAATTTAACTAGTAAAAATTAATTTACTTGTGTTATTCTAAACTTAGTGCTATAAAAAAAAAAAAAAAAAAAAATCAGGCAATGCTAGCGGGATTTTAAACTTGCTAGAGTTTAAACACAATAATTTCCTGACTGGAGGGGAGAAAGCTAGAAGACCAAGCAGCACAGACGCACCATGTCTGCCTCATGCAGTACTGTGGTGCCTGATGATGGGGGGAAATATTTGGCTGTGGTGCAAAGGTGACAGAAAGCCAAGTGAAGCTGGCAACTCTGCTAACATAAACCAGAAAATAGCCAAAACTCTTGAGGGGATGCATCATTAAAAAAAAAAAAAAAATAGAGAGGGCAATGTGATGTAATTAGTTATTGAAGCAGAGGGATGGGAACCAGAATGCCTTGATTTCAAGTGTTGTCCAAGTTACACACTGATTTCCAGTGTTGTCCAAGTTACAACATAGTCATGCCAGGTACTAAATATCTTCTCACTTAGGCTTTTGTCTATTCAGGATATTGTTGTGTAGCCTTTCCATATTCACCTGCTTTAGCCAAACATTTTGACTACAAATACAGTTCAAAATGCTCCTCTCTTGCAAGCTGGAGGCAGACACTTTATTGTGTCTTTTTTTCTAGGATAAAAGCAATATGTACACAGACAAAAAAAAAATTAAGAGCAATTATTTGAGAATCTGTTTCCATAAGATGTGTTGTCTTTTTTGATATTGCCCTTTTTGAGTGGTAATATATCCTGCAGTAACATAAATCTTGTGACACATCTCTGCAGGGTGTATTTTCACATGATAAATACACAAAACAATATTAGCTCTACCATGGCCGAGTTACTGATGAAAAGACACAATAACAAAGGCAGAGAAGTGTAAAGTCATGCATTAGTCACATATGAAGCTAGAACTAACAGTTCCTGGACTCTGACCCAGTGTACTTTTCCTTTAGCCAAAGGGTAAATTTGAATGTAGAAGAGAAATAAAAAGTTTAAACGTGTCCATGGTTACTTGAATTTCAGAGTTGAGTACATAACCTAGGAGACATGTGACTTCAGAGATGCAGAGGAATGTGGGATAATGTGATGAGTATTGATACATTCTGAAAAATTAGGAAGTGACTAACAAGTATTAGCAATGCACTTACAAATAATTGCTTTCTAGAGATGTATAATCTGTTCAATGATTTCCATGGCACATGCCATCACAATCCTTGGCTCCAGTCCTGATATCCCCACTAAGTTCCTTGCCTAGTCATTCTGTCTTCCCTCTCTCCTCCCTCACCTCCAAATCCTACAGTTTGCCCATTACGAATTCTTGACCCAGTTTTTCTCTCTTTCTACAAGAGTAGTTTCTTTTTCTACCAGGTTTTCTCATCAATTACCTTATGCTTTAACTTCACACCCATTTGTACCTTACATTTTGGTCAGGCAGCTTTGTCCTCTATCAGTAACAAGAAAAAAAAGAAAAGAAAAAAAAAAAGAAAAGAAAAAAAAAAGAAAAGAAAAAAGAGAAGAAAAGAGAAGAGAGAGGAGAGGAGAGGAGAGGAGAGGAGAGGAGAGGAGAGGAGAGGAGAGGAGAGGAGAGGAGAGG
>VZUI01025981.1:0-23708 GCA_013401135.1 Cettia cetti | reverse complement strand
AAAGAAAAAGAAAAAGAAAAAGAAAAAGAAAAAGAAAAAGAAAAAGAAAAAGAAAAAAAGAAAAAGAAAAAGAAAAATGAAACTAATTCATGCTAACTTAGGCTTAGGACACCCAAACTTCTATGTTGCAGCAGCAAAAAAGCAAATTAAAACCAATCAAGCCAGACTGCCTGGCAAAAAGCCACCACTTTCCTTTCTTCCCTCAGTTTAATTGCAGTTGTAGAGCAGATTCAAACAGGTGGGCAATAAAAAAGCCCCACAAAGTTGATGTTCGATAATGAAAGTGAATTTTCTGCAAATATTCAAAGGAGAAAACTCCTCCTAAATCAGCTGGATGCCTTTGCCTCCTTCTCTCCCTCCCTACCCCCAGGTGTGACAAGCAGGGAATTTCAAACAATAAATTGCTGCACTAGTGGGTGGCTCTGCAGGTTTTCCTGGAAGATGCAGAGAAATTTAGGCTGTTAGGAGTAATATCTATGAATGAAGAAATGTGATTCAAGAAATTCGTAAAAGGCCATCCTGACAGAAGCAAAGTGGCTCACGATGGAAGAACAGACTCCAGTCTGAATGTCTCTGTTAAAGCAATTTATCATCTATCAGGACTCATGAAAAATAAAAGACCTTCATGGGAATAGTAATCTTATGTCTTGATGATGAATCTTTCAGAGGCTTCAACTCTAAGTATAACAATATATTATTAAGAGTACAGACAGATCAATTTAACTGGATTCGTGGTCACTGTCTGTCTCTGGAGCAGGAGAAGAGGTCCCAAACCCACATTTTCCCTGTTGGCTTCCTGCTCTGCACCCACAGTGCCACAGAAACATTATGCAAGTGCACTCTAAAGCCTTGGCAGGGGGTAATTAATTCAATTTATCTTAACCTGCTTTCCTTCAGGTCACAATCCACTACATTTGCATGCACTCATTCATGCCCCAAGAGCACACCCTGGAGTCCTTGCCTCCTGTCAGCTGTCATTGGGCAGTTTATGAAGCCCTTATGACCTGGACTGGTGTCTGGGCCCGTGGATTTGTTACCACTCCATCAAGCAGAAATGCCATTCCCAGATGGACGAGCTGGGCTGCAGAGCCTGACCCAGGCACACAGCCCCTGCCCCAGCCAGGCAAGGCTTTCCTGCCCCCATCAAAACTGTGCAGCAATGGGGACATCAGGAAGAAGCTTTTGGATCGATTTCTATTTCTTTCCTGTGCCTCTTCCACCTGCATCAAGGTTGGGCACTAAAGAACCTGGATGGAGGATTGGATCCCTCGTTAGAGAATTATTTCTGCAGAAAGCTCACTCCAAAATCGTACGAAATCCAAGGTCCCAGGACATAAACTTGGCTTTTCTCTGTACTTTCACCTCCTCAGAGCCAGCTGAAAAGGGCTGAAATTTATAGAAACAGAATCCCAGAATGGTTTGGGTTGGAAAGGACCTTAAAGGTCAGCCAGTGCCACCCCCTGCCATGGGCAGGGACACCTTCCACTATCCCAGAGTGCTCCAAACCCCATCCAAGCTGGCCTTGGACACTGCCAGGGATGAGGTGAGGGTTTACAAGGAAGTTACATGAGACAGCCTCTATTTCATGTGCAAAGCATGGCAGGGGCAGAGCCTGCACTGATTAAAATAAATGGAGTTTGCACCAGTGAATTTTGTATTGAAACAAATGGAGTTGCAACAGTAAAATTTGCATTAAAACAACAGGAGTTGCACCAGTAAAATTTGTATTAAAACAAAAGGAGTTGCACCAGTGAATTTTGCATTAAAACAAAAGGAGTTGCACCAGTGAATTTTGTATTAAAACAACAGGAGTTGCACCAGTAAAATTTGTATTAAAACAACGGGAGTTGCACCAGTAAATTTTGCATTAAAATAAATGGAGTTGTCCCAGTGAATTTTGTATTAAAACAAATGGAGTTGCACCATTTTACACTGATGAAAAATGTGGTGCACCTGGCTGCACTTCATGCCTTGCCCGCTTCCCATCAAACTTCCTCAAATCCAACACTGTTGGATTCAGGAAGAAACTCTTATGTTGGCTTTCCTCACATGAGAAGCAACTTTAAGCCCCATGACTGTGATCCTCAAGGCTATTTAATAATTTGTCTTTGCTGATTTTAACAGAGGTTATGTAACTGTCAGTCTTGAAGGACTCAGCCTTTCTGTTTTGTCTCTTAGGGATTCTTGTTTGATTTTTGGGAGCTGCCCTGTGAGTATTTGCGAGATGCTGATTAGCTCTGGCTGATCTAACCTGGGTGTCAGATGACTCAGAGCTGAGATCAGATGTAAAAATGGAATTATCTTGGTAAATGGGTTAACTGTGCCTGGTTTGTGCTCCTCAATCAGAGGATAATGGCACTCATGAGCACATCTTCAGTGATAAGCCAAGCCAACCACAAAGCAACAACAAAAAAGAGAAGCTCAGGATTTTAATAAAGCCCTTCCTCACACTTTTCCCATTTTCCCTCTTTTTTTTGACAGCTGCAGTGTGTTCAGGTGCCAGCCCATGATGGTGGCTCTGCTGTGTCCAGGATTATAGAGTCACTTAAGTAAAGAAAATTCCTCCTCCAGAGCTCTGCCAGAGTCTGACCTTCTGCCTTCATTCCTGGGTTATTTCCAGGATGCCTCCATTCCTTCCCTTTGCTTTCTTCCTGTTGTTTTCCATAGTTTACAGGGCCTTTCTCTAGGGCTTGTTGGTTTTTGGTTTTTTGGGGTTTTTTTGGTTTTTTTTTTTTCCTTCCCTTCTGTTTTGCTGTAAACCTCAGATTGTAGCAGTGATCATCAGATATCACCCAAGGAAACAGCTGACTCTCTAACGTTTGTTTTGCTTTAACACAAGTGCACAAAAAACCTTCTGCTGTTCCATTTCTCCATCATCCTGCGTATCATGGTGATCCCACATGGATCTGAGCAGCCTCACTGCTGGATATGAAAATTAGGGGGTCTGTTGAGGCCTTATCAGTTTGTCCTGAGGGAATTAATGTAAAAAAACCCATCAATTTTTCACTCTGGAAAGATGAGATATGAATGTAAATTCTCAGCTGCTGAACTCTCACCCTCCTCTGCAAAGAATAATTTTTGTGTTGGAATTTTTTTGTTTTACTGGAATAATAAGAAAGGAAAAAGACAAAAGATGTGATCTCCCTTGGCTGAATTCTCCATGAGCCTCCATGATTCTCCATGAGCCAAGGGCAAACTTGGGAGAGCTCAGAAAAAAAATCAGCCTGAATTTAACCTGTAGAACCTGATCTTTGTTTACAGCAAACTGCTGGCTTTGTCTTCAGCAAGGCTGGAAATGTAAGTGGTTCATCATTATTATGCCATTCAGACATGACAGTAATAAAACTATATCAAAACCTACCCCTAAACTTACAAAAAAATTTAAATAAAACAACAATTGAAGTGTTCAGTTCAATCCTTCCACCACATTTGTTGTTTTGACTGTTGTTTTTAACAGGGTGTTCCCCTGGGAGAGAAGGAAAGTGTGGGAATGACAAGAGGGAAGGGCACTAAACCTGAGGAAATCAGTGTGAAAAACTAAAACTTCTTGAGCCTGGCAGGGGAAAAAAACCAACCAACCAAACCAGAAAAAAAGAAGGCAAAGCCAGATGCAAAATGGAGCAATTTTTCACACACTGTGAGCAATTTGCAGATGTAACAAAGCCACGTGTGACGAGTTTTCCATCAGAAATGGCCAATCAGTGAGAGGGCACTAAACCTGAACGAGTCAAAACCTAGAGTTCTTGAAGAATTCCGAGTGGGTGGTTCCACAAAGCCCTCTGAGCCTGATCACCTCCACATCCAAGTGCTTCAAGCCCCAGCTGACAAACACAGCTGCCTGTTTTTAATCCACTTAAGCCAATAGGATGATTCAGTTACGTATAATTACAATTTAAAAAGCTGCATGAATACTTTGTGAGGGAGAGGGAGGAAGCGAGTTTGTTCTCCTCATGGCACCTTGAGCAAAAGGTTGTGTCTGTGCATGAAAATTCCCTCTAGAAAAACCCCTCTAGAAAATTCAAGGTACCCTCTGCTGTTTGTACCCCTCTGGAAAATTCAAAACGTCCCTGAGGCGTTTTGTTTCTTACTAGAAAATCCCACAAAAATCCACTTTTGGAAGAGGCCAGCCTAAGGATTCTCCATGAGCCAAGTGTGCCAGATTGTGCCTAGAAACAAATCTAACAGATTTGGACACCTGGGAAGAGGAGGAGGAGTGAGGGACGTTTACAAAGCCACTGGTGCTGAATTTCCTTGCTGTGGGACAAGGACCTTGTGCAGTTCTGAGTTTAAAGATCATTTAAACCTGCTGCATTTAGTCATAAAAACAAGCCCTGCTTGTCAACTCAGGGTGTCTGCCCAATGAAAACAGGTTGATCTTTTCACCCAAGCAGCAAGATTTTTCCTTCCCCCAGGAGTGAGTTTACTCATGAGGTAGGACCAAGGAACTCAAGGAGGCTACGGGTGCCACACATCACTCTGCAAGCATCACCCAGTGCTGGCTCACACCACGACTCAGTGATGCTCATCACATATTTTTTGGCTGCACTGAAATGCTTACAGCCACATTCTCAGGCACTGTGGCCCATAGAAATGCTCAATAAATTAATTTTTGGGGTGTTTTTTCATGTTGAACTCAGTGGCAATACAAAACACTTTGAGTTTAAAATGGTGGAGGTTTAACACCACACCTGAAGTGTCCCAAACTAGGTAAAATGAAGTAAAAATGCAGTAAAAACTATTAAAAAGAGGTTTTTTATTACATATACGTCTTCCTGTGTTGGTGTTCCTACTTGATTGAAGCATTGAAACATTTGTTGGTGAAAAGCTTTATGTATTCTTGTGTGGTTGTAGCAGAAAACATAATTTAAAAGCTTCTTACTACAGCAGGTAATATCAAATTGAGGACTTTGGTGCCTTTCTCAGAAATGCTGGGAGAGGTTTCTATTCATTTGGATTTTATAGCCCTAAATATGTTCTGGAAGAGTGGTGTCTTTACCCTTTCATTGCCTAAAGGAACTGAGTGTGGTTTCTCTTCTAATGAAACAATTTTATTGCTTTGGGTTTGCCCTGTTTTAAACCAGTGAGAGCATTCAACAAATTGTTTGTTCAAATCTCCCCCCAAACTGAATGAGCTCAAGGCCACAACCACACAACCTTCAGTGAATTGTGTATAAAATCCTGAGTATAGGAATTAGCACCAGGTCTCCCAAGTCAAGCTTTATCCTGCAAGTTCAAAGCACAAATTTAACTCAAGCCAACCTAACCTGACCCAACCAACCCCACAGGAACACAATGGAATTTATAGCAATTTTTCCTAACAGATGAACGTCAGGAGAGGCATTTTGTGTCAGTATTTTTAGATTGGGACCAAAACAGTTGTCCAAAATGCTGGTTCAAGACTGGTGGGGATTTTGCAAGGGGTATGCTCGGCCTAATATGGTGAAGACAGATTAGTCCCACATAATTTTATAACCTTCATGTATCATCCAGCCATTCACCCTGAGCTGGCAATTAACTCAAAAATCTTCTAATGGGGAGAAACACAAAAAGGTTGTAGCCATGGGGCTACCTGAAAGCACAGGTATTCTGGTTCTGCAGGAAAATTCTGTATTTACACCCAGATATGTTTCTGGATGGATGAGAAGCAAACGCTTCTCACTCAGCTCTATGCAATTGTGCCTCAGTCCTGATCCAGAAAAATCCAGTGCAAACTCCCACAGGGATGAGAGTTCAAACTCCATGGCTCTCTTGGCTCCTCTGCCAATAGGCATTGATAATTAATCTGTGGCAATTCATTCCAGTTTCTGTGTCTTTCTACCCATTCATGGACCTTCACAAGAAAATCTCATTCCAAGAATACAGATCCCAGTGAATCACAGAGAGGAAGAAGCACACAGGGGCATTCCAAAGGGAAGGAATCATGCTGCACACAGTTCTTGGGAAAAGCTGAGGAGGCTGCTCTGGGTTTCAACTGAGACATGTTCAAGCAGAAATGTCATTATAACAGCAGGGACAGGACTCAGGGTAAGGATACAGAAATGCCAGCAAGCAAGGAAGGAATTGGGTGGATGGAAAAGAAAAGAAAATCTTTTTTTTCTGATCCTGTCTGGCATAAAAAACAGGTCCAGAGGGATCTTCTGGAGTGCTGTGCCCAGTCCCCTGCTATTATCAGCAAGCAACTCATCTAATGCTCCAAATTTACTATGGAGGGTTCCTGTTTTCCTTTTTTATTTTTTTTTCCTGGATAACTTCTGATCACATCCCTTCATTTTGGTGATTTAAATTTCCTGCCTAAATTTATTCATGGCTGATGTCCTCTTACGTCAGCGTGGCCTTTAGATAAACAGCCCTTCTCCCTCCTTAATGTTTGTACCAGCTGATAACACTGAGTTTGAAAGGCAAAAAACCAACCCAACTCCTTTATTCCCCTTATTTACCATCCCAGTAGGGAAATCTCACAGTTGCAGACGGCGAGTGTGGGATACTGATTCAGGTGAAAAATGGGTGATGATGTCTGCACAAAGATTTCCTGCCTGGAGTCCTGCAGGGATTTGCTCACTGGAGCCCAGGGAGTCACCCACATGCAGGTTCCTCATCCCAAGGGATTGAGCAGCATTCCAGACTCCAGGGAACAGAGGAATTAGAGCCCACCATCTATGGATGCACTTTACACACATGGTTCATGTGTGGGTACTTACCCCAGAGATAACTCAAATTAGTTACGTGAATTTGGGTCCAACTCCCATCCTCACTGAAGGAAAAGGTTCTATTGAACCCCTAAACACAAACCTCATTTGACCAGGATATCCAAGAAATCAGCATGTGGCTGGGGGATGGACACAGGACTGACAGGAGCCCCAAAGTCCTGTACAACCTCACTTGTGGGTTTGGCCTGATAAAATCCTTAAAGTTCAAAAAAGACCTCTAAGACCATAAAGTCCAACTTCAGAAAGGACCAGATATAAAATATAAATATATACATTTTGGACTCCAACAATCAATTTATTCCTTCTCTGTATAACTCAAATGGCAGCAATCATGGATTATTTTTTTCCTTTGAAACAAGAAAAGGATTTGAAATCTTCCCAAGGTACCATTTCACATGCATTTGCAAGGTAATTTTTGGTGCATTGCTTAAGAGTGGCAGCAAAATGAGGTGGAAATTTTTGAGTGCTTGGCTACTTACTGAGCTCACGAAGCAGTGCTCAGATTCCCCACTCTCAAAGAGGATGACATCCTTTATGAAGACTGCGATGGCTCTCATGATGAAGGACATAAAGAGGTGCATGTGAATGTAATTTCGAGTACAGTGCAGTTTTCTGTCGGGAAGAAATGAAACATTTCTGAATAGCAAATCTTCTCAAAAGCATTATTTTTATATTTACATGTTTCTTCTGCCATGACAGAGTCCCAATTAAATATTGGAAGCCCTGAGACAGGCTCTGGTCTAATGAACATCACCACAAATCCACTTAAGCCTCTTTAACTCCACAGAAGTGGCAATCCACATATCTGCAGCAGTACTGCTGCTTTTTCAACCCTCAGAAAAACAGGAAAACATACAGGATGACAGAAAACAGTTCCATCCCACTGCTCTCCATGGGAAAAGAATTGTTTTTGACTGAGCAGACTGTGCTCATGATGAAGGGCTATTTTCTACAGAATGTTTCTGCTGCAATAATTCTTTTCAAAGGCAAATCAATTCTTAGCATCTGTTGCCAAAATTAACACATATTACAGGCTTTCTGGAGCAACATGAACTGTATTTTCACTTAAAAATTACTAGTTGTTAATGATACTGAGAACTACACCCGAGTTTTTCTATCCCTTGCCCACTAATATTTTGATGACGAATTCTGATCAAGTAGGAGGGGTTTTTTTTCCAAGAGAGAATTTACATCAGCTAAAGTGAAAGGCCTAATAATCTGGAAATGGGTACTTTGTACAGACACCAGAACCACGCCAGACCCCACTCAGCAGCACAATCAAATTACCACCTCTTAAGGTGCCACTGTGCTCTGGCAGAGGTTGTGCTCTTGATCTCCAAGGATGGCAAAATAATGGGGCTGAGCTGAGCCCTCTGTGCCTGCAGGCCAAGGCAAGTCAAGTGAAGCTGTTTCCCACCAAGGAAAAACAGGATCCTCAAATTTCACCAGCTTGGCTGGCACCTTGCACCTCGTGGAGGTAATTTGCGTGTGTCTGGATTTTAGTATTTCCAAATAACGGGACGAGACTGCTGGGAGGTGTTCCTCGAGCTTTTATTGTAACATCAGCCTCAGCACAGGGTGAGACAATTGAAAGATGGCAACAGCTCAGGTCTTGCCAACAGCAGCCAAAATTCTCTGTGTTACGAGGCCTTCTAAAAGTTTTCTAACCAATAGGAAATTGTTAATCAGCATAAATCAATCATTCTAACTACACCTATACCTTATATCTAACAACAAGTGCTTGTTTCATATTTCTTATCACTCAGGAACTTTTTATACTCTTCTATAAACAAAGCACAGAGCCTCATTATTAAATTTTCTATTATCTTGCTTAGCATATTTTTCTACTTGCTTAGGCCTAACTCTACGCAGCACAAAAACACAATCTTACTGTTCTTTGTCCTTATTCTTGTATCCTTTTAATTTTAGGCCTACATCTGCACTGTTATGAAAGCTTTCTGCTTTTTCTGTTTCCCACATGTCTGATTGACTCCTCCATTGTAAGAGGAGCAGAGAGGGCATGTGGGAGAAGTGCAAAGTTCCTGAAGGGTGAGGCTGGTGTTAGAGTTATCCTAGAAAATGTGCTCGGGTTCTTCCATCTCACACAGGTCTGCTTTTTGCTGATCTCCCTTTCCATGAATTAATTTATAATAGGAGATTCCATATGTGCAGACTTCTTCATTGGAGGCACCCAAATTTAGAAGCCTGAATCTATTACAAACAATAGAGAGCAAGAATTAATCCATTTGCTGCAGTCTGGGTTTCTATTGCCACTTGATGAGCTGCAGAAATCTGCCCATCCATCCATGAGGCCCTGGGTCTCCTGAAGGCCCTGCATCATATCTGCCACACTTGTGTGGGATATCTCAGGGGCACCAGAAAGTTTAAATGGCCCTGGGTGTCTCTGTCTTGCCATAGAGTGGCAGCAGGAAGTGGTTCTGGAAAAGACTTGAGGAGGAAACAGGCTGCCTTGAGAAACTGTGGATGTTCCATCCCTGGAAGTGTTCAAGGCCAGGCTGGATGGAGCTTGGAGCAGCCTGGGATAGTGGAAGGTGTCCCTGCCATGGCAGGGGTTGGAATGGGATGATCATTAAAGTCCCTTCCAACCCAAACCATTCCAGGATTTTGTGATCCTGGATATTTTTGGATGCAATTTTGAATTCTGAATACCTACTTTAGTTGGAAATTCCATGGTACCCATACACAGCATTCTGACTAGCACTCTGTGGACTGTAACTCCCTGACAGAGATCCATCATAGAACCATCTGCCTTTGGTGAATCCACCTAAATAATTGGATTTGGGTTACACGTCTCACACAGAGGTCACAAACCACGCACCAAAACACAGTGACACTGAAAGATGGAGGAACCTTTCTCCCTTACCCAACATGGATTGACAGAGATCTTGGGCATCTTCCTGTGACACTCATGCTCTGTACAGCCTGAAAATTACCAGCCTTTGAGTCACCCCCTTCTGTCTTGGGTGGCAATGCAAGGTGTATGCTATTCCCAGCTAGTGAAACTGGTTGAAGAGGTGTTTGTATTCTTTATCTCATAATGCCAGGGGGAGGGGGTGAGTGTTTTTCTGTTAATTTGCCAGCTGTTCAACCAGGTGTGGCAGGGCTCTTTATCCCTTCCAGGACCCATCCTCCCTCCAGGGGATATCTGCTGCTCAGGGGCCAGCCAGGCTCACTGCAGGGCTGAGACAATTCCATCATCCCATGGGGAGAGGCTGCAGCCAGGGGAGGAGCCCAGCATTCCTGCCTGGATCCAAGCTGGGATTGAGAGCAGCAGCACAGCCTGTGTGCACTGCATTCCCAGAGGAAGAGCAGAGCCATCCCAGCACCCCTGGAGCTGCAGAGGAAACTGCCCCCTGCTCCAGGATCATTGCTGCACCAGAGCCACATCTGTCACTGCAGGAGGGCTGGACTGGGCTGCTCCAACACCCTGACCAACAACAGGCTGTCAGGCTGTGCTCTGACTCTGACAGGGTTTTCTTTTTTGTTTGTTTGCTTTCTTTGTACTACTAAATCTTCATTTAAATTTTCCTAGAAAAGGACTGCTATTGCTATTCCCATATCTTTGCCTGAGCGCCCCTTAATTTCAAAATTCTAATAATTCAGAGGGAGGGGGTTTACTTTCTTCATTCCACGGGAAGCTCTGGCTTTTCCCTGGCAGACACCTGTCTTTCCAAACTAAGACATCTTCCCTGTGCCTTTTTCTGCTGGTGGTCTTACCTGAAAAGACACAGAATGATCATGGCAGCCGTGAGGGCGATGAGGGATAAGGTGTGTCCGATGGTGTAGCCAGTCTTGACCGTTCCGTAGAACGCCGTTTGCTGTTGTGAAAGAAAGAATACAGGGCTGTCAGAGAGGTCCAAAATGCACTCCTAAACACAGCATCCCTCTGCTGGGACAAGGCAATTGCCTGTCTCCATTCTCTTAGAACACCTCTGACTCCTTCACCCTTTAAAATCCCTTCCAGTAGCGCATGTGACTCAAACACCGCCACTGTGAGTGTGGAGAATGCGTCTGCAGCAGGGCTTGGACCACTCCAAACCCGGGTTTAAGTTACACAAGGGGAAGGTTCCTGCTGGAGGGAGGCTGGTTTGACACCTGCAGAGACAGCTGCACGCCCGTGGAACAGGAGGGACCAGTGTTCAGCTAAAGAGTGCACAGCACTGGGTCTGATGTGAGTGCAGTGAGGCTGATTCTATTAAGGAGGTCTGGGGGCAGAGCTGCCTGGGAAATTGGTTTGCTTTTGTGGAATTCACACTGTTTTAGGCAAGTAAGAACTTAAAACCTTCTCATTGTTAACTCAGAAATATGTGTCAAGTTGGAAATCGGTTCATGGTTTTTCTCTTTGGCTGCACACAGAGGGGATCTCTGAGCATGGGGCTCCGCAGGGCTGGGATCCAACAGGGAATCCCAGCCTAAATAAAATGGGCAAATAAGCTCTCCAAAGCTCTCTAGCATCACTCTAAATCAATAGATTTTGCTTTTCAGCTTTAAAAAAAAAAAAAAAAAAAAAAAAAAAAAAAAAAAAAAAAAGAAAAAAATCAAGAGGTAAAATTATTTAGATATTTATCAATTAAAAAATAATCTAAGTTTTATGAGACTCTAACTTAGTTTATGGAAAATTTTATTTTTCCAGCTCTTGATTGATCGTCCTCCACCCTCCTTGTCACCATTTTCTATAAACAGCCCAAACAACCAAAACCACAAAGACCAGGTTAGACAGAAAATCTAAACCCAACATTGTTTGGAGAAATACTCTTCGATAACATTGAGAGTTGACATTTTTATGTGCTATTTTCACAGGCTTTGACGAGTATTTGGTACTTTACAGAGCCAGTGAGGCTGGAATGGGTTGCAATCCTTTAGCATTTGCACAAAGCCAGCTTTGAGGGGTGTTAAAACAGGAGAGTTTTCAGAGATAACACAGGTTATACCTTGGACCACAGATCTCAGAGGTTGGTTAAAGTTATGTGTCCTCACAGCCACATCATTGAGAGCTTTGGGCCACCCTGAACAGATAATTCAAGGGTTTCAGGGCAATTTATCTGCCTGGTCTTGCCCAGATAAAGCTCTGCAGGTGGGGCCTCACCTGAAGGGGGCAGAGGTGCAGAATCCCCCCGTTCCCTGCTGCCCAGGCGTGGGATCAGCCCAGGATACAATTGGATTTCTGGGCTACAGGTGCACATGGTCAGCACATGTCCAGCCTCTCACCCACCAGCACCCCCAAGATAAAATCTTCTTTCCATCTCTCCTGGAGTTTGGGATCCCAAAGGCAGCCCTGATTTTTCTAATTAAAGCCTCCCTGATGTTGATTTCATCTTTCTCTATTATTATTTCTATTTTTCCCTATATTATCTCTATTTTTGGTGGCACCAGAGCAGAACTGTTCCAGGAAAGACTTGACCAGGAAGGAAGGAGCTCGTGGTAGGGGACTGTAGGAGGAAGAGGTTGTCCCACACTTCATTTAGGAGAGCAGAGAAAAATAGACCTTCTGCTTCTTAGAGCTATTCCCAGGAGCAAGATTTGCACAGAAAATTCCTGGTGTTATTCAACAAGCAATTCCCTGCTTTCTCCCCTCATATTTTATGAGGTGACTAATCCTTCTGGTGCAGAGAGGGATGGTTCTGCATTCAGCTTTAATGCAGGATGTGGGGTCATCTCTGCTCTGGAAACAGCACATAATGACCTCTCACTCTTCACTGTGCTTGCTAATGACAATTGGTTCCTATTTTAGAGATATCAAAGCTGAGAATTTGACCCAAGATCATAAATGGAATTGAAATTTCACTCAGGGTCCAGATCATAAAATATTCTTATTAGAAAAGAAAAGGATGTAGATAAGTGAAGGCAATGCATGCCAGGATGCCTGACTGATTTACAGAAAGAAATCAGGCAACTTCATCATTGTCTCTTTGACTTCTAAAAGCTTCTGCTTAATTTCACAGGAGTGAGATAATAACAATTATTTGAGGTAGGTGCTAAATTGAGATTAACTGAGATTTGTTTTCCTTGGTTTCTATTCAGTAATCTCAACATTTGGCCCTTGTAGTTAACAATGGGAGACATTTACAGTTTTGAGAGAAAGAGAAGAGAAATACTGATATAAAGTCTTTCAGGAGCCAAGTGTTTTAGGGTTCATGTCCTCCGGCCCAAAGTAATTGGGGTTCCCTCGAGAGTAAAGGAAAAGGAATTTCTTTGGAGAGAGATGTGGGCTGAACTGACCCCTGGAGGTGGCTCTTTATTTCACCACCTTCAGGCAGAGCCTACAGAGACCCTGGGGTGGCCCCTCTGGGCAGATGGGAGCACACAAGGGAGAGGAGCAGGGTAACAACCCCACTCCCCATTTGCTAAGGCACCACTTGTAAAGGTCAGCTTGCAGAAGGGCTCAGCACCACTGCACAGACCCCAAGAGCAGCACTTCAGGGCCTACATCATCTCCCAATTTAAGGACTGCCAGAATTCACAGCTGAAACCTTACACACTGCCCTTTTTTTTTTTTTTTTTTTTTTTTTTTTTCTGGTTGTTTATGACTTGAGACCAAAAGTTGATAAAGTGTTTTACTCCTGGAAGCTTATCAGTCTTTCCTGGACCTCATGTCCTGTACAGCCTGCTGTTTTTTCCCTACTCCCTTTATTTCTTGCTCCCCAAACTCACTGCCAGTTCAACAGCAACAAAACAAAAATCTATTCTTCTTCACAGGCTGCTACTGCATGTTCACCCCCTCAGCCACCTTTCACGCAAATTGGACTTTAGCAGCAGGAAAAAAACTGTGGAAATCAAGGGAAAATAATTAAGAAAGAATTAAAAGAACACAATAGAGGCTCTCCCAGCAACGTGGCACTCTGGCAACGCTGCAATCCATTGGGGGTGGCCGGAGCATGTCCCAGGAATTCCCAAATCCCCTGAGCAGCAGGAACAGAGCAGAGCTGGGGTGGGGGTCCTTCCCCGGCAGAGCTGGAGCAGTGGTTTCTGCAGCCACAGCTCAGTCTGAGGGGTGGATGCTTGAGGATGTGGGGTGCTGACCCTGCAGGCACACTGAGGCTCTCTTCAGCACAGCCCTGGAGTTCTTTGTGCACCTCTCCCTTTGCTGTTTTCTGTGTTCCTTCACACTCAGAGCTGGCTCAGGTCCTCTGTTAACTCTTTGAGTGCCTTGGCAGTGTGTGACCATGCACGGAGACCTCTCACCCTATCGAGTCACTGAACCCCTGAATAGATTGGGTTGGAAGGGGCCTTAAAAACCATCTTATTGCAGCCCCTGTCCTGGGCAGGGACCTTCCACTGTCCCAGGCTGCTCCAAGCCCCATCCAGCCTGGCCTTGGACACTTCCAGTGATGGAGCAGCCACAGCTGCTCTGGGCATCCTGTGCCAGGGCCTCCCCACCCTCACAGTGAGGAATTTCTTCCCAAAATCTTATGTAAACCTGCCCTCCTTCAGCTTTACACCATTCCCCCTCGCCCCATCACTCCATGCTCTTGTGAAAAATCCCTCTCCAGCCTTTTTGTAAGCCCCTTTAAATACTGGAAACACATATTAATTAATTATTGAGGTTCCTATGTCCAACATTCACTAACACTGAGGTGTGTCTTAAACAACAATAAAAAAAAGCATGGGCAAAGGTTTAATATAAATACATTAACACATTAATATAAACACTATTACATAAAAATATAAATACTTCAAGATATGATTGCAGTGAAATTTAACTTCTTACATCAGCTTTTTCTTGTTGACTATGGGACTGCTACAGGTGATTAGTTTAGATTAGATGCTGAACTTTGAATTAGGTGAGGTGAATCTTGCTTCTAACATTTGTTATCCTCTTTAGACTTTTACCCTTCATGTCTCAGCATGCAGCAAACCAGTAACAAACTCCTTCCTGTGGGATGACAGTTCCTGTAATTATAATCTGTAAAGCTAATTATACCTAGGTCAGTGATTGCTAATTTATACACGAACAATATACAATACACAAATGTTATTGCCAAAACAATATCCCAAAGAACTTTTGGATTTTCTATCAAAATTTAGTAAAATTTCATGAAAATGTGTGTTCCCCTATGGTGATCTAGGTATTTAGCTGAGATCTGCAGAGCAACAAAATGTAATTTTTATCCCTTTAGAGCTTTTGATGCTTAGTTGCCATAGAAAGACTGGAATCACCATATCTACTTAAGCATAAATATAAATGTGGAGGGCTTGTTTCAAAGCATGGAAAATAAAACACCTGAATTTATGTGTGGGCATCACATAGACAATGGTCTGATCTTCTCAGGTCCTGACATCCTGGAAATTTTGAATGTCCCATCCCTGGAAGTGCTCAAGGCCAGGTTTGGAATAACCTGGGATAGTGGAAGGGGGTGGAATGAGATGATCCTTAGGTTCCCCTCCATCCCATGCCATTCCATAATTCTGTGAGCCTCTGATATCAAAGGGAAAAATAATTTCCTTGACCAAACTCTTGAACTCTGCTTCCAAGGAGCCTCAAGAGGATCCTTTCCTCTCAAGGAATCTGAGGGAGAATGGGAAATATTTGGCATGGAAAGAGCACACAGTTCTAATATTGGTCCCAGTTAAATCTTGATGTCCTCCCATCCAGGTGTACAAACCTCTTCCCCTGGAGTGCTGTTGGAATCATATCCACAAGCCACAGCGTAGGGTGCAGGGTACACCTCTGACCAGCCCTGGCTGGTACAATTCCTGGTCACATTCCCTGGAAGAAAAGAAAAAACCCCCATGATTTAAAAGGAAACCTTCAGCTCACTGTTAAAACAACTTCTGCTTTTTGTGGTATAAATGCCAAAGCACAATTCTTGTAACACTTAAAGTTCTCATCCCTTTCCCCTGTTATTAGTTTTTCATATTACACAGAAATCATAAATGGGAGGCATCCATTGTGTTTTGAAGTCCAGACATCAGTAAAAAAGTACATTTTAATACAGAGGTGCACACAAAACATCTCTTCTAGTGGTACCACACTGCCACTTGTGCCCAGGCCTCTGGTTGCTGGCACTGCACCAGTATTGTTTGAATGTTTTATTGTCACATTAACTTTGTTCCTGGAAAATTTTTATCTAAACAGAGCAGTGAAGTACTTATGTCTTTCACTCTGCCTGTGAGAAGCCAGGACAGGGGTAGATAAAGTGCTCATTTCACACGATGCAGATAAGGCTGAGGGTCTGGGAATTAAAAATCCAGTCCTCCACACCCAGGCTTTGCCTACAACCGAGCCCTGATCAAATGTGATTCCTGGGAAATGTACTGCACTCTTGTTTGTGAACAAAGCACTTCAAAATTTGGCTGTGAAGGGAGAAAATCCACACATGGACAACCTGTACTGCCTGTTTTAACTTGTATACTCCAGAGCAGGAAGATTTCCTGGACTGCCAAGCTCGCTGAGTGCCTGGGGCCTCTGACCAGCTAAAAAGAGCTTTAATTAACACAAGAACATCTCACTCCTTCTGCCAAACTGTCAAAACTGAAGTTCACGTGGCTCTTTGGTACTCAGAACTGCCTGATCCATCCAGGATTGTAAGTGCAAAGCAATTCTCACTCTGTAAAACATCTCTGCTTCCTGTCCCAGCTGGACCTCAAACCCACATCAGCTTAATCCAGCAAAAGGGGGAGAGAACAGTACTCAGGGTAAGCCTCACCCCAAGAGGTTTGTAGGCTAAAAATAATAAAGCAGAAATACACCCAACAGCACACTGAAAATCCTCCCAGCACCTTCTCTGACCACCAGTCCCCACTGAGATCCCATTCTTGGGGCATTCCACTGGTGCCATTCACCCCACAGAACTGGAAAAACTGGTCAATGCACCAGAATGAGCAAACAGCAGTCAGACCTTGCTTTTTAAGCTGAAAGATGGCACCAGTGAAGCTCAAAGAGCTTT
Organism: Cettia cetti; assembly: GCA_013401135.1. Lineage (NCBI taxonomy): Eukaryota > Metazoa > Chordata > Aves > Passeriformes > Sylviidae > Cettia > Cettia cetti. Next base: position 7,093 of record VZUI01025981.1, on the reverse strand, counting down.
GCAAACACTTCCAACAATCAAGTTCTTTGCACACAAGAGTAAGAAAACTCCTGCAAATGGGAGCAAATCAGTTATGCAGCTGTGAGTCACAGAAATATTTGAGTATCACCTCCAGCAGTTTCTGACACTTGAGTCATCTGAGCATCCTCCCAACCAGGAGGATCCATCCTCCCACCCTCCAACCAGTGCAGGTCTGCACTGAAATCAGCAGCAGACCATCCCTGCCTGAAGCCACGCCTCAAATCCCTGGGACAGGTGGATTTTGACACTGAAATTTGCCCCTTTATTCTGTCTTTGCAACAGATCTGAACCCAGGAAGGCTCTGGAAGGTGCCTTTGTTCATTTTCTCAGCTGCTGCAGAAGCAGCAAGTTCAGCACAGCTCCGTGGGCTGCTGTTCCCAGCCTTTCCCTGCACGGCCACTGTTTGCAGTTCTTTCCACCAGGGTTCATTTCGGGATCATAAAGGATCTTGTGCAAACAAATCAAGGACATGACTGTTGAGTACTTCCAGTTTTTTTGAGGTGTTATGCAATTTCTGTTATTTCTTCTTCGTTACAATGGATCCCATTATCTCAACTTCATTGCTTCCCATTTCCTGCTCAAAACTCCTCCTCTCTTAAGATTTCATGGTTTTAAGTCTTTGTTTCTTATTCTCAGTGAGCTAAGGTGTGCTTCTTTCAGCTTAATTTTCTCCTATTTCTTCTTTTTATTTTCACTTCCTCACAATTTAATGTTTTTAAAAAAAATCTCATCACTCTCAATACTTTCAAAAATTGTCCCAATGCTTTAGCAGAAATGGAAAACAAGGTGGAGGGAAAAACAATGACAAAACATCAGTGGGATTAAAAAAAAAAAATTCCAATTTTAGGGAAACTCACTTCCCAGAGAAGTTTTTCTATCACCCTTTGCTGCTCATGTCACTTTTAGATGTGGAAATTCACACACATGGTGTAATCCAAGACACCTTTCTAAAACCCTTCCTGTTCACCTGATGTCTGAGAGGTACAAAAAATACAGGGTTAGAAAAACAAAGATTTTATCACACCACAATTTGGCTCAAGCAATGGATGATGTCTCTGCTCAGACCAAATAACATTTCTAATTACTATTATTTAAAATATCACTTTTTATACAGAAAATGAGCATAAAATTTAGAAAAGTGTCCCACTTAAAGCATAGTTTTCCTTTAAGGTTTACAGGCTCAGGTTAAACTGATATATTACACATATTTTTATGTTCCAAGGTCAAATCCCAGCTGTGTCACAGACCCCTGAAGAAAATGAGCCAGTTCTTGTGATCTCCCTGGCTCTCAGTTTTTCCAGACTTTGGTAATAAAGTCTAATTATTTGTCAATGGAAAGGCAAATTTTTCAAAGCACCAGAAGTTGTGTTCGTCATTTTCTAGAGCTGTTTCTCACTAATTTGTGTAACACAAGTTCTCCCTAAAATGAGCACCAATGGAGTACATTGAAAACAGCAGTATCAGAAAACACAAAGTTTCTGCACTTGGAATTTATCTCCAGCCTTTTAAAGTTCACTAGATTTTCCCAAATTTTCCTATTTCCTATCAGACTGGAGCTAAAATTTTCAAACTGACCTCCTGGATATTTATTGAGAAAGGAGAGCAGGGGTTTATAACTACATGTAATTAGCAATGCAGAGTGGAGGAGAGTCACTGGGAGGTGGGGAGCATCCCAGTGCCAGTAGAGTTGTGCTCCAGGCTCTCCTCTGTGTTGTGGAAAAAGAAGAGGCAAGTCCCTGGTGAGAACAGAATCTCCTCATTCTCATGGTATTAGCTAAAGCCATGAATTAATCTGTTTTAGGTTTTTTGTTTGTTTGTTTGTTTGTTTTGTTCTTTTGGGTTTTGGGTTTTTTTTTTTGTTTTTTTGGGGTTTTTTTTGGGTTTTTTTGGTTTTTTTTTTTTTTTTTTTTTTTTTTTTTTTGTGGGGTTTGTATTTAATTTGATCTATGTTACCACTATCAAACTGCTGTACCTGTTCCTAAAAGCAATGAGGTGAGGTTTTCCATTAAAAAAAAAACCAAACTGAAAAAGCCACAACTAACTCTAATTTATTTTAATAATGACCTCATAATGCCTTGAAAGAGCTCAGTGTCTTGCTTTCATAGCATCCCAGAATGGCTGAGGTTGGAAGGGACCTCTGGAGGTCACCTGGCCAAAAATCCCTGCTTGGGTGTGGTCACCTAAAATGGAAGCAGGACCAGAATGCCTTCTGGATATTCTTGGAATCCTTTGAGGGTGGAAACTGCACAAACAAAAACTTGTCTCAGAATGTAGAATCATAAAATCATCACAGAAAGATTTGGGCTGGAAAGGAACCCCAAAATCCAGTTCCAACCCCCCTGCCATGGGCAGGGAACCTCCCATTGAGCTCCTTGTAGCCACTGAGAGGAATTTCCTTCCATTTGATGTGATTTATTCATGACACAGCAGAAGAGGAGGCAGGAGTTTGTGGAGCAGAGATGAAACCAAAACATTTTCTTTATCAGAGGTGTTTGGTCTGGGTAGGAGTCAAACCCTGAACAGATAAATGGAATAAATAAATAAACAACATGGAGCTCTTGTCTACGTCCTGCTCTTTAGCTTTTTTCTCTTAATTAATTTCTTTTTGCCTCTCATCTGTTTCAAACACACCCTTCAAACTCTGAGACATGTCTGAAAGTTGATGTTACAAGTGAAGTTTTGCCTCTTTAATCATCTCAGAAAAAAACTTCTTATTGGCTTTTAATGGGAGTTTGAATTCAGTCAAAAAGATCTGAGGTCCATCACGGCTCAGGGGTGTTGGGTTTTGCCCCTCTCTTGCTTTCCTTGCCCTTTTCTGTAACAACTTCTAAAGCAGAGGGGAAGGTGCCCCCTGCCCAGCAATCAGTCCTGCTTCTCTGGCATCATCATATTCCATGGACATAAATCGATTTTTTCAAGCAGAAAATATTAAAGCAGTGACACTTCTATTATTTACCATTCTTGAGATGCTGCTGAGCCCACTGGCACATCTCTGCTTTCATTTTGATTATTGATCTGCCCCACTGCTCCTGGGAAACCCTTGAAACTTGCAGACAGCTTGCACTTGCTGGAGGCTGAAGTGCTTAGGCCTGGGAAAAACTTGTGGGGAAAGTCGTGACAGGATAATTTCCCAGTTTGCTTTCTCTGCCTCAGTTGTGGTCTCACAAGATCACTTTCAGTGGAATTTCTGCCCAGTGTTTAATGTTGTTTTATATTTTTGTATTTCATAATTCACATCATGGTAGAACCTGTGGCATTGGGTCAGCACATCAAACAATTAATTTTCTTAATGACTTAATTTTCTTCCTTTGTTGTTTTTCACATCGCTTGGCCTGCAGATATTACTGCCACATGTCCACTGCCCTGCACCCCCTTTTTGTGGCAAAACTCTGTTTTTCCTTATATTTCTTTTCCTTTCCTTCACTTTCTAAAACTGAAATCCTAATCCTTAATAAATACAGGCAATTCCCCCTTTCTTAACAATACCAATGTTCCCCTTGATTAGGCACCTTTGTAAACCTTTTTTTTTTCCCTCATCCTATAAACAGAGATGTCAAACTTTAGGATAAAATTCTCACTAAATCTTTTGATATTGCAATTATAGGTGTCCAGGAAACATTTACCAGAACAATATGCAGATTTTTGGGTAGGGGTGGAGGTGTAGCACCAGTCCTTCAGAGGAATGGGGCACGAGCATTGTGACACCTCAGATGCAAATAAATCATGGAATGGTTTAGGTTAGAAAAGCCCTCTAAGATCATCAAGTCCAACCATTAATCCCATGCTGCCAAGGCCACCATGAAGCCATGTCCCCAAGTGCCACATCTACACATTTTTGAACAGTTCCAGGGGTGGTGATGCCCTCTCTGAGCCTCCTTTTCTCCAGTAATTTTGTCTTTTTGATATGAAGGCACATGTGGACAGCAGAACTTCTGAGCAGGTTGAGTTATCTCAGGGAAGAGAACTCCACAAAAAAACACATTCAGCTTCTTGGGTATTTTAATGACCATTGTAGCAAATAAATAATGGGTATGGTTCATTTTGGGGTTCTTTAGAGGAGTGGTGATGTTTTCTTCTTATCTACTGCTCTCTGCTCATCCTTATCCTCATTTTATTCCATTTTTGTTCCAGTTTCAGAATATGGAATAAAAAGTGTTCACCAGGGAGGGGAAAGGAGAGGGGAAGTAAATTTAGAGGAAAGAAGGAGTTTGGCAAGCCTGAAACTCAGATGGAACTCACCTCACTGAGTGGGATTTCAGAGCTTGGTTGTGCCCATCCCCACCCCCTTGGGTCAATTAATCTCAGAGCTGAAGCTCAAAATCCGTCAGTGCTAATTTAACTTGTGCATGGTGGACAATTTTCTTTTGGAGAAACTGTGAGGAATAAATCCCAATCACAAATGTCATCTACCACGAATGGAAAGGGAGCTGGAACACTCTGGTCAAGGGGTGGAAAGCAACGCACTTTAATAATGAAAGGTGCCAAAAATATTTTCATCCATCTCCCTCACATGGCACTGACGAACGTCATGAAATAATGAAAATTTTCTGGATCTGTGAATGCCATAAAAAATTAATGTCAAATGACATCAGGACAGTTTAAGGTTTTTAAATGCCACGAGATATTTTATCCTTTATTAACCATGAGACGGGACATTAGTCATTTGGAGAGCTTATTTTCCATGAGGCAGGAAAATCACATTAACTCTTTGTTTCCTGGTATTTCACTCTTTTCCTGCTATGAATACATTAAAAATATTTTCTCTGGCTCACAGCTTGATAAAAGCTTTCACGTTCCTGCAAAAGGATCAAAGAGTACCACACAAACATTACCCAGATGATTGAGTTCCCTGAAAGCTGCTCAGTGACACTCGCTGCTACAAAGGAGGAGCTGCTTCACAACCTTTAATGGCATTAATTTTACAACAAATCCTATAAACCAGGAGGCAATCTTCCCTTCCCTTTTATTTAAGACCATCACTGCTTTCCCTGTTTGTTAATGGTTGTACAAAGTGTCTGACTCAGAGAGAATCAAAGCTGCTGCTTCTGCTTTGGGAATGGCATCAGTTGTTCTGTTGGTGCTCTGCTGAGGCGGAATTCAATCCTGTTGGGAGACATTCCCATCTGCCAGAGCCACTCCACAATATTTTGACTACAAATGGAAAGAAATATGTGGGGTTTTGGATGGTATTAAACTCCTCCTGGAGTGGGAATCTAAAAAAAACCCAGCCAAATTAAGGAGCCTGTTCCTCACCTCTGACTGTAAAACCAGAACAAAGATAGGCTGACTTATGGAAAACTCTAAATTCAGTTGATACAAATGCCATTTTAGGTTGGAAATTTAATACAAATGCCATTTCAGGTTGGAAATCCTGAATGCAGGTATCTTAGCACCAGTTGAGGAATCCTTGTGGATTTTAGATTTTCCAGCCTTTATCAAATGTACCAGATGTTTATGGTCAAAAACCTGACTGGAGCCCTCAGTGTCTGTGCTGTGGGGGCCTCTCTGTGAGCTCAGTACCTGCATTCCTACTCCAGCCACAGAAAATTCATCAGGAGAGCCCATGGCACCTCCAGAGCTGTTCAGGTGTCTTCAGCCAGTGCTGACCAGATTTCTGTGGATGTTTCTGTGGTCCTGGACAGCAGTCTTGTAGAGACACCTCTGTTTTACAAACAGCAGAATTTAAAAGTCCTGACTCTGCTTTCCCCAAAGAAACTCACCCTGTGCTTCACCAAACAGGAATTTTCATGCTGTTAGTTATCTGATCCCTGTAAATGGCTAAGTACTTCCAAACCATACAATCATAAAATCATAGAATGGGTTGGTTGGAAAGGACCTTAAAGCTCATCTCATTCCACCCCTGCCATGGACACCCTCCACCATCCCAGGGTGCTCCAAGCCCTCTCCAACCTGGCCTTGGGCACTGCCAGGGATCCCAGGGCAGCCACAGCTTCTCTGGGCACCCTGTGCCAGGGCCTCCCCACCCTCACAGGGAACAATTCCTTCCTAAAATCTAATCCAACCCAGTCCTCTGTCAGTTTAAAGCCATTCCCCCTTGTTCTATCACTCCCTTGTCCAGTGACTGGGATCCCTGGATGAGTCAGCTGCAGAGAACCACGTTAAACCAGAGGAAACTCCTCCAAAGCAAGGTGAAATTGCCCCAGGAGGCTGCTGGCCTTGCCAGCTGCAAGGCTGGGTGACATCTGCTGAGGTGGTGGCTCCCAGAAGAGCACAGCTGGCCACAGGGGTGTGCAGGGAGGGGTCACGTCTGAGCCTCCTTCTTGGCTGGGCACTCTGAGACGAGGGCACAGAGAGCCCAAGGGATGCTCTGAGCGCTCTGAGGGAACCCTGGGCTTCTCCCAGGTTAGGAATCCTTCACTGCACAGAATGACAAAGTCACTCAGGTTGGGAAAATCCTCCAAGGTCACCAATTCCAACCTGTGACTGATCCCACCTTGTTCCCAGCCCAGAGCACTGAATGCCACCTCCAGGCCTTTCTTTGGACACCTCCAAAAGGATGGGGTCTCCAACACCTCCCTGGACAGCCCCTTCTAACACCTGAGCACCCTTTCCATGAAAAAAATTATCCTGATGTCCAACCTGAGCCTCCCCTGGCACAGCTTGAGGCCATTTCCTCTTGTCCTGTCCCTTGTCCTCTGGGAGCAGAGCTCAGCCCTCAAGGGATGAGGGATTCCAACCTAAGGAATTTTGAGATACTCTGAAGCACCTGACAGATCCAATGACACAGAAACTATGGGAGATCTGCACCTTTCTGCAGGGGAACTTGGAGACCAGGATGTCCTGGGACATCTCAGAGAAAAGCAAATTTATTGAGTGTCATAAACCCATCCTGCCACAAAATTAAAATTATCCCAGTTTCCTTAGCATAAGTCCAACACAGTCCCAATGATTTAAAAGGGAAAATAAAAAAAGAGTGTAAATATAAATATAAGTATAAATATAAGTATAAATATAAGTATAAATATAAGTATAAATATAAGTATAAGTATAAATATAAATATAAATATAAATATAAATATAAATATAAATATAAATATAAATATAAATATAA
>VZUI01025973.1:0-17671 GCA_013401135.1 Cettia cetti | reverse complement strand
CCAGGGAACAATTCCTGCCCAATCTCCCATCCAGCCCTGCCCTCTGGCAGTGGGAGCCATTCCCTGTGTCCTGTCCCTCCATCCCTTGTCCCCAGTCCCTCTGCAGCTCTCCTGGAGCCCCTTCAGGCCCTGCCAGGGGCTCTCAGCTCTCCCTGGAGCCTTCTCCTCTCCAGGGGAGCCCCCCCAGCTGTCCCAGCCTGGCTCCATGGCAGAGGGGCCCCAGCCCTGGGAGGATCCCACCCCTGGCTGAGCAGCCCGGGATGATCGCCCTGGGGACGTTTGGGTCCCCGAGCACAGCAGGAGGGTGACTCCAGCCGCACAGGGCACTGCCAGAGCAGGTGCCAAGGGGGGAATGAGGACCTGCAGCTCTCCCTGCCCACCCCAAGGAAGCCTGGAGCCAATTCCTGCCCTGGCTGTGCCCGGAGCGCTCGGGCAGGAGGGACAATGGCTCGGAAATGTGCCTTAAATGGGGAATTGAAGCGCATCTGCTCCTCCGGAAGGGAGCGCGGGATCGCCCCTGGGAGCAATGCTCTCTCCCTCTGCTCTGGGATGTCAGCCCCGGTGACGCTGCCCCGCGCAGGGGTGGCACCGCAGGGGTGGCACCGCACGGAGCCTGCAGAAGGAATCCCGCCCGAGCTGGGGATGGAGAGCCGCAGGAGCGGCAGCGTCACTCCAAGGTGGGTGCTCCCAGCAGGGTATTCCAGCAGAGTGCCCGGATCAGGGCGTTTGGCCAAGCGGCCGCACGGGAACGGGAACGGGAGCAGGGCTAGGGGGGCTGGGACGGGGTGAGGAGCAGAGGGGGCTGGGGGGGTGGGGAAAGCGCTGCTGCTGCCCCGGGGAGGAGCGGGGACAGGGCAGGGCTGGCAGCACCGGGGGGCCCCAGGCTCCAAGCAGGGCAGGAGGAGCTGGCAGCACTGCCCGGTGCCTGCGGGGGTGAGGCTGGGCACAGGCTGGGAGGCACTGCCGTTCCCGGGACTCGGTGACGGGATCAAATCCAAACGGCAGCTCCTGAGGGAGCCCTCAGGGGCTCAGCCCAAGAGGTCTGGGGAGGCACAGAGTCATTTTCTGCCTTGGAAAGGGCCTCCAGGGCCGGCGTGGAGGGAGCTGGCCGCACACACGGGGTGGCACGTTCCAGTGACACTGCGGTGGCCACACCGGCACACGGACTCTGATTTGATTCCTTTGGCAATTTCTCCGGCTGGATTTCTTCCAGGGGTCCCTCCTGCAGTTCCGGGAGGCTGGGCAGCCCAGGGAGATGTGCCGGGGCGGGGTTTTTGTCTGCCTGCCGTGCCAGCAGTGCCCGGAGGCTATCGATGCCCGATCAATGAGGAGCTGCAAGGCCCGGAGCACGCTGGGGGGAACCTCTGGTCCTTCTCCTCATGCGGGATAACAACCGAGCGCAGCCCGGCTGCAGGCTGGGCTTCTCTTAGGGTTTGGTTGGGGTTTTTTGAAATTTCATTGATTTCCTTTGTTGTTAATGGGCTGCTGGGTGCGGGCAGGGTGGGCAGGGAAGGAGGGCGATGCTTGGAATCCTCTGTGTCCTCGGAGCGCTCCCGGGGTGGGGGAGGAGCAGAGCTGGGAAGGTCAGAGCGCAGCCTCTGGGCACATCAGCCTGGCGTGCCCGCTGCCGGGCGGCTCCTGCCAGTCCCGGGGCACGGGCACTGTCCCCCGCGGGCTGGGACACCCCTGCGGCAGAGCAGTGCTGCGGGATTAGCGCCGGAGCCAGCACAGCGGGGGCACCAGCAGCTGGCACAGCGGCAGGGACATCCCGCCGGGGCAGGGGGCTTGGGAGCTGGGAGCAGGCGGAGCTGGAAACGCCCCCGTGCTCCCTCTCCCCAGGCAGGGCGATGCTCTCACCCCCGGGCCCGGCACAGCGAGCTGGCTGCGGGGAATGCAAACCTCGGATCAAACGTTCCCCCGTTCCCCCCTCACAAGAAGTCTAAAGTGCACTCTCAGTCAACAGAGGGCTGAAATCCCGCTTTCATCAGCCGGCACAGGCACCGCGCGGGCCGCAGTGCGAGCCCAAAGCAAACAGCAAAGGGCAAACTCGGAGCTGGGTGGATTTGTTTGCCGAGTGAAGGGTTTGGGCACAGGGATGATGCCACAGGTGAGCTGGGAGCGTCCCGGGGCTGTGCAAATGCCAGCAGGGGAAGGAAACACGACGGGGAAATGAAGAGGCTGCTGGAGAAGAGGGAAGAATGTGCCGGGTTTGCCAAGAGAGGATGTGAGAAGTGGCACGGAGCCCTGCCCCCGAGTCCCAGGAGGTCGCGGCAATCCGGGATGCTGCCCCTTTAAACTGTGGGAGGGGGAAAGACCCAAATGAGGAGCTGGCTGAAAATTAGTAGAGCAGAAAACTCCAAATGATGCAGAGCTAATTCCTTAAGTGTCAGACTGGCTGCCAGACCCTCCGCTTCTCAGCCCGCCGGCCCCGCAGCACCCCCGGGCTAACGGGGGGGGGGGGGGCTCCCGGGGCCACCGGCTGCCCCCCGGGCCCGGGCCCAACCCCGGGGGTTCCCCGCAGCCCCTGGGTGGCTCCGGGCCCCATCCGGGCCCCTCTCCCCGCCTGCAGCCCCGTGGCATCGCCCCCACCGCGGCGAGAGGGCAGGGGAAGTTTTTTAATATATTTTTATTGGCCTGTAAATTTCTTTTCTCTTCCCACCGGCTCGGATCGATGTTTGCAGTTTACCGAAGTCCCAGGCACACAGATTAAATCCTCTGCCTCTATTACACGAGATGGGCTTTTATTCTCCCTCTGATCACTCGGAAATAAACAGTGGGAGAGGAGAGGGGGGCAGGCAGGAGGCGGGGAGGGGGCGAACCAATTTCAGACCTGTTTATTCCCTCCCAGCCCCGCAGCTCCCGGTCATTAAACAAGTCACTTATGCTGCAAGCTGCTCCAGCCCGGCCTTCCCCGTCCCCCTGCCCTCCTGCTCTTCCCTTCCCCTCTCCTCTCCGCCGCGCTCTCCCTCCCCCGTTATTTTAAAAAGAACAATAATAATTAGGCAGAGCAGCCTCTAACACAATTGTTTCAGCCTGAGCAGGCAATTAGGACAGGCGGAGTGAGGCTAATGAACGGTGCATTGGCTTCCCCCCAGCCGTGCCCCCCACATCCCCGCAGACGTGTGGCTGCTCCGCCGAGCCGCCGCTCCTGACGCGGGCACGGGCGGGCAGCCAGCGCTGCCCCCGGCGGGGCGCGGGGCACGGGGTGGAGTCGGCAGGGCAGGGGGCAGGGGGTGGGATTGGCCGGGCAGGGCAGGGGGCGCGGGGTGGGATCGGCAGGGCAGGGCAGAGGGCACAGGGTGGGATTGGCCGGGCAGGATGGGGGGCACGGTGCCCAGCTCAGCCCCCCCAGGGCACGGGGTGGGCACCGCGCTGTGCCCGAGCTGCCAGCCCGCGACTTTGGCACGGGAACACGAGTGACAGCCAGGCAGAGCCGGGCATCCCCCGAGGCTCCTGGGTGCTCTGGGCAGGGCAGGGGAGGCCGGCCTGGGGTCAGCCAGCAGGGCCAGGGCCAGCCGGGGGCGCGGCGAGTGCGGGTGACAGCGCAGGGACGCGGCGACCCGGCCCAGGGACGCGGGGACCCAACGCGGGGATGCCCCTGCGGTGGCTGTGCGCAGACACGGCGCCGCAGCCGGGGCCAGGCAGCTGCGCTGAAATATTCATGCCAGGCTGGCTCTGAAGGCAGCGGGATTTCTTGGAAACCCCTGCGCTCCTCGGTGGAGCTGTCTGCGCGGCGCGCCGGCCTGGGCATGGCGGGGCCGCGGGCGGGGCGCGCCGGCATCAGCAGCCGTGTCAGCCCTGCCAGGGGACATTCCCGGGCTGTCCGAGGTGGCCCACGCTGCTGGTGCCCCACAGGGACGGGGGCCAGCCTCGGGGACGGCGCAGTGCCGGGATCCCATGGCGGGGGTGCTCTGGTCCCGAGGACAGGCGGTGTCCCTGCGCAGGGGGTGGACAGGGAGGTGGCAGGTGGCAGGGGGGTGTCGGAGGCAGGGTTCCCCCGTGGGTGACCCCAGGGGTGGTGTTGTGGTGGCTGCAGGGTGAGGGACAGCGGCTGTGACATTCCAGGAGCTGCCTCCTGCTCTGTGCCCTGGAGTTTGGGATGGGGGCCCGGGGCTGAACCCCCTCCCTTCCCAGGGGCTGAGCCCCCCCAGCACTGGGCTGGCGCTTCTCCTGGACCTCTCAGCCCCAGAGCCTGATCCAGGGGTGGGGCTGCAGCCGCGGCTGTGCCCTGGGGAAAGGGACATGGGGGGTTTGGGGTTCTGTCACATCCCTCATGCACCCTGATGGCCCCAGCTGGCCCTGGGCTGCCCCAAACACAAATATCCTGGTTTGTCTGAAGTGCTGGCATCTTTTGGCCCCCCGACACCAGGTATGGTGGCACCAAGGGGCACAATGACAGAAACCCTGCCCTTTTTCCAGGTCAGAAAGGTCTGGGTGCTGTCTGTGCACAGCTCCTGCTCCTCCCACCACCTCTCATCCCAAATCCCGCTGTAATTTGCTGTCCCCCAGGCCGCTCCCTATTACTGCTTCCAAATGTCTCTCTCCCAGTCTCCATGGTGTTAAATTATATTTCCCCAGCTGGATTACTTTGCATTTGTTCAGAATGAATTTCATTTGGCTATTTCCTTCCTAGGCCTGACCCTTCTTTCCCAGTGCATTATCTTTTAGCTCTTTGTCCTCACCAGGATTTGCAGCACCTTCCCATTTCATATCCTCTGCAAATTTAATTAACAGGCTCTTTACCCTCCCTCTTTCAGATCAAATGAAGATGTTAAAGGAGAGCAGACCTGGCACAGATCTCACCACTAACCACTAACAACAATACAAGTACCTTGCACTTAAATTATGCACTTTCCATCAGAAGATTTCAAGGGCCTGTGCTGCAGAAGGATAATTATTAAAGCCGGGAACTCAGCTCCACTGGGGAATTTAATATTTGAGGTCTGCCTCAGGGCATGTGTCTTGTTGACTGTTGTGTTACCACTGGCCTTGACAGGCCTGGGATCGATGGCCCTGCGGTGCTGTTGTCCCTGTCCCTGTCCCTGTCCCTGGGTGACGGACCCGCGCTGGAGCCCCAGCAGTGACCTGGCCCTGGCTCAGCAGTGGCACCTGCTGTGGGGCCGGGAAGTGACTCAGGGAAATCCCAGGCGCTTCAGCCTCGGCGTGGTCATGGGATGGGGACAGGGGGGTCACAGGGTGGGGACACACGGGCTGTGAGTCCCCTGCCCCTGGGCCGCGGGGAGAGGAGCTCCCAGGGCTCCCGGAGCAGGCTCAGCCCCGGTGGGAATCACTGCCTGGGGAGGAGCCCCGGGCCGGGCCGAGTTCTGCGGGTGGGGCATTCCCACCTCATTTTCCCTTCAGCACAGGCTGGAAACGTCCCCTGCACCCTGCATGGAGATCACAGGCTGGATCTTCCCGTGGGAATAGAGGGTCCCAACCCCCCAGACCTCTCTAAAATCCTGCTTTTGCTTCATTTTAATGGTGACACAAACTGTGGGGCCACTGCAGCGTGAAAGGGATTTGCAGGACAGAGTTCTTCACACAGCAGTGGCCTTTCTTTTTTGCTGTTTTCCAACATTTAACAGCTGAATGTTCTCCTCGTGTCAGTGCTACCTGCGTGATGAATAATGCACGCTGCTCCTGCTCTGTGTGACTGTATTCCCAAATCCCAGCTGCATTCTGTGCCTGCACACAAACCTCCAAGCAAATCTGCTGCTGGCATCTCCTCCAGGGCCACCACTGTGGCCACAGCGCCCTGGGGGGAGTGTGCCCTAAAAAGGGGATTTTCTGTGCTCACTGCTCCAACTTCCTCGACAGAAAATGCCCTCAGACCACAGGGACTGAGTGCACAAGCTGCCAAAAGAAAAATCCCTTGGGTACAGGGGTGCAAAGAGGATTCAGCATCCCTATGGAGTCTCTCCCTAAGACTGGACTGGAAAAACCTGGCTCTTGGAAAGTGCTTATTTGTGCCTTCCTGGTAATGCTCCCAAAGTCCTCTGTGCTCCAGGCTCCTGCCTTGCAGGAGGAATTCTGTGATTCCCTGGCTGTGCAGCCCTGAGCCTGGCATTAGTCCCCGTGGCATTTTTCTCTCCTGATAAGTCAGCTCATATCCTTGATTTTCACAGCAATATTTCAGAGAGGCTGAGCAGGAATTCAGCTGCTGTTCAAAACAGAAGGAAAATAACCCCCAGTGCCATTTCAGGGGAATATTGACATGGCACTGAACAGGGGGAAGGACTGTGGAATCCCACTGGAAATTGGGACTGTGGAATCCCACTGGAAATTGGGACTGCCCTCCCAGCACTCTCAAATGCCATCTCCAAAGAGCAGTGGGATTAAGAACCCAAATTCCTCATAGGATAAACCAGGAAAGAAATGAGCGGACAATGCTGGGAGCTGAATTTTTGGCGGGCCAGATTTTCCAGAGCAGCTGTGGCTGCCCCTGGATCCCTGGCAGTGCCCCAGGCCAGGCTGGATTGGGGCTGGAGCAGCCTGGGACAGTGGGAGGTGTCCCTGCCATGGCAGGGTTGGGATGAGATGGATTTAAGAATTGGATTTAAGAATTCCAAACCCATCTGGGACGCCCTGATTCTACTCCATGACCTACCCCAGGTGGTTCCTGCAGCATTGGGCTCTAACCCTAACTGATAACCAATGAGTTAACCCTTAATCAGCCTCTCATATTCCCATTTCTCTTTTCCAAGCGGGTTTCCTTGCTCTGCCGCAAGGAGTTGGGACCCTTTGCCGTTTTCTCTGCCTTTTGTTCAAGGCAAATTTTCAGCACCCCCCCAAATTTTGGCTCAGGCATTGAATCAGCTGAGATGAGGAGAGCCAGCCCCTCTAACCTTCCCCTCAACTTTCCCACCCTTCCCAGCACAATCCACTTTCTCCACACCTGCAATCTCCGCCCTCATCCGTGGCCAGGGCCGCTCTGGCTCCCGTGCTGTGCTGAAGATGGGAGATAGAGCACATCAAAGTCAGGATTTTCCCCTTTTCTTGCTGTTCTCTGCACACTTTATTATCAGGGAGCTGTGCCAACCTCGTGCTGCCAGGGTTGGGAAGGCACTGCTGCTGCTGCTGCTGCTTCGGATTAATCCAATCCAGGTGAAGTTGTCTGGGCTGTGAATTGTCCCTTTCCCGGTGCCAGGTCTGCTTGGCCAGGTTATCACTCCTCAGGAGCAGCAGCAGCCAGCTCCTCCCGAGGCTGGAAATGCACGTGGAAATGAATACCCACTGCAGCTCAGCCTTGGAGAGGAGGGGAGCGGGAAATTGGGGGCTGGAGGAGTGAGGTGGGGAGCCCCCAAAAGCAGCTCCTTGCTGGGTGAAGGCTGGGCAAGCTCAGCTCTGTGGGAATCCCACAGATTCTCAGTGCCCTGAATTCCGGTTTGTCCCGGTAAATTATTAATCCAGCAATAAAAACATTCCCCTTCTCCAGGCCTCAGAGCTCCACTCGAGGTCTCCCGTGGCTTTTATCTCCTGCTCCATCCCAGAGGAGGGATGGAGGTGATGGGATGGTCCCAGGGGAGACAAAGGGATGCGTTTGTGTCCCTGAGCTGGTGTTTTCCGTGAGCTGCATCCCAGGAAAAGCTGCCCAGGCACAGCGGGGTGCCGGGGTGTCCCAGCAGGGAGGTCACAGCCGTGCCATGCCAGAAGGCAGCTGGAGTTCGGGAGCAGCTGGCACCCAGAGGTGCAAAGTGCCCCATGGGAATGTCACCGGAGGGGACTGGGCTCGCTCCCACGCCTCCCAAAGGGGCCGAGGAATTCCCTGGATCTGGGGAACCAGGGCTTTCTCGGGCAGCTCTGGTGAAAGCCCCTGGTCCTTTCCCTGGAAATGACAAGCTCCCCAGGTCTCTGCTGGGGAAATGGGGCTCGCTGTGGGTCGGTGGGAGCAGCAGGAGTGGGAAGCACCAGCAGGGCATGGAATGGCAGAGCAGGGAGAAGATGGACGGGCCTTGGAGCAGCCTGGGACAGGGGAAGGTGTCCCTGTCACGGCAGGGTGGCACTGGATGGGCTTTCAGCTCCTTCCAACCCAACCCTTTCCGTTATCCTGTATTTCCATGATCTCTGCTTGCCATTTTAAATCGGAGCAAGGATTTTCCCGGCTTCCCTCCCCGAGGGTGGGGTCTGCGGCGCACTTTGGGCTGCCCTCATCCCGCGCTCCGGCAGGGATCCGCCGCTGGGTCATTTGTTGAGCTGCAATCCCTGCGAGCGCTGCCTTTCCCCCTGCCCTCCTCCAGGTGTCCCGGTGTCCCTGTGCCCCTCCCTGCCCTCCGGCAGCTCAGCAGCCGCGGCTTTCCCGCCCCTTGGCAGCCGCTTACCCCGCTCAGCACCGTGTCACCGACACCGGCGCGGTGTCACCTCCCGTGGCGGAGCAGGCAGCCAGGCAGAAAGCACAGCAGATGCCGGCGCTCCTCGTGTCTGCAGGGCAGAACATCACCTGGCATCACCAGAGACACGGGCAGCGCTGAGGGATCTCCTCCCCGGGAGCCCAACACGGCCCTGCGCGCACCTGGGGCATCCCCGAGCCCAGAGGCAGCAGAGAGCTTCAGCATTCCCATCATCCTGGCACTCGGGAGGGAAAATACTCCTCTGCAGGGCACAGAAGCAGCTGAGAGCAGAGCCTGGCCTGATCTGCATGGTCCTGAGGAGGTTGAATTGCTGTGAACCCTCCAGGCAGAGCTTGTCCCCCTGCTGTGTCACCGGAGCTGGGGACAACTTTCA
This sequence comes from Cettia cetti, assembly GCA_013401135.1. Lineage (NCBI taxonomy): Eukaryota > Metazoa > Chordata > Aves > Passeriformes > Sylviidae > Cettia > Cettia cetti. The sequence goes on along the minus strand of VZUI01025973.1, from coordinate 8,950 downwards.
GCACCAGCTCGCTCTGGGACATCTCTGTCACTCTGAGCTGCTTCTCCTGCAGGGCCTGGCTCTTGTATTCCCACCTCTGGACAGCTCTCCTGGAGCCCCTTTAGGCTCTGAGGGGCTCTGAGCTCTCCCTGGAGCCTTCTCCTCTCCAGGGGAGCCCCCCCAGCTCTCCCAGCCTGGCTCCACGGCAGAGGGGCTCCAGCCCTGGAGCATCCCCTTGGCTCCTCTGGGCTCATCCAGCAGCTCCACATTGTCCTTCCTGTGCTGGGAGCCCCGAGCTGGAGGTGGGCTCTCACAAGGACAGAGGGGACAATCCCCTGCCCTGAGCTGCTCATCCCTGAGCTGCTGGTTCTGTTCCTCATTCCAGGGGGAATCTGCAGCTCTCTGGGATTCCAGGAGGTGTGAGGGGCTGGGAGGGTGGGAAGGCTGAGCTGGTGCACACCTGTAATGAGGATGATTGAAGGCTGAGTGCAGGATGATACAGAACAATATCAGTAAGTGGTTTTAGTGTCAGCAATCTTCAAACTCGCTGTCAAAGGGAACATTTAAACGATTTTCCTGCTACTCCAACGCATCCAGGTTATATTTATATCCAGAGAAAACTGGTGCTATAAATGTCAGCTTTGGAGAAGGGCTGGCTGCATCCATCAGAGCAGGAATTAGGAAGGAGGGAGGAATGATGTATCATTGCCAGCTGACGGACCTGTCTGCAAGGAAAATCCCTGAGGCCTGATCCACGGCAGGGAATATCCCAGCCTGGGAATGCCCCAGCGCAGTGCCAGTGGTTGGGACACCTTCTGTTTGTGGGGACAGCAGGAAAGGCCCTGAGCTGGCCAGAGCTTGGACCCTGAATTGTTCAAAGCCAGATTTTAGCGAAACACAGAACTGTAAAAAAAATGGGGAGAATTCCGTTCGCTGGAGTGAGAATAAAAATCAAAGAGGTTATAAAGAATCTTTGCACTTCCCACTGTCCAGGACTTCCTGCTTGTTCCTAGGCTGCTTCTCGGGGTAGATTTGAGTGGCTTCCTGCCACCCTCTGTGGTGTTTTCCCTCTCCAGCCTGGCTGGGAATCTGTTCCCTGTCCTTCCTCACCTCCCTGCCCTTGGCCTGGCACTGCCCTTGGGAAAATGCAGGTCCTGCTGCCACCCTGCAGCTGGAGGGGGAACCGGGTCCTCCCCCACCCCAGGGGATTGGCTGCACCCTTTGGATCTCTGCAGGAAGTTCTTGTTTGGGCTGGCAGGATTCCCAAAGTCCTGGTGGGCACTGACAGCCCCTGGTTCTCCCTTCTCCATCCAGCTCCCTCAGGGCTGAATTCCTGCTCCCCAAAAGTGGGGGAAGGTGGGGGACACCAGGGAATCTGTCAGAAAGGGAGGAAATGAGGGGCTGGAGCAGCACAGGAGGTGCAGATGTTGGGAGGGTGCACTTGGACTTTGTCATCCCTCCAGGAATGGCCTGGCAGCTGCTTTTGGGGGAGCCAGAGCAAGGTGTGAGGTGTGAGGCTATGGGAGAGGTGAGACACGCCCTGGGAGTTTCCAGAGCTCTGGATTCTGGGATGGCTGTGGGAAGCCTTTCAGGAGGTCCTTTAGGGTCTCCCAGGGAATGAGGGATGATCCTGCAGGAACTGGCTGTCAGGGAGCTGGGCCTGTTGGGAAGGACAGCCTGCAGCTCAGGGTTTGGAGATCTCAGTGGGAAAGGCTGGGTGCTTTTCCCCACTCCTGAGATGATTTCCTCAGGATGAGGCTTTGCAGCAAAGCCCAGAGCCTGGGGTTCCATCACACCTGGAGCAGGGAGAGCACCGTTGGGAGGTGCAAACTTTGGAATTTCAGCATTGAGGGACTTCAGGTCTCCCTGGTGACATCTCAGTGGGGACATCCCACAGCTGATGTCACCACCCCACCCTGGGCTAGGGCTGCTGCAGAGCCCTGAGCCAGCACAGACCCCCCCAGGCCTGCTCAAAGCACGGCCTGGAATTGGCTTTTCGGCCGTGTCCCGTCCTGCCTGCCCTTTTCCAGTCCTGCCTGCCCTTTTCCAGTCCTGCCTGCCCTTTTCCAGGCGGGATGAGGCTGGAATGCATGGCCTGTGGGCTGCTGTTGCCAGTCCTGCAGGAACATGAGCATCATTTCAAACATAACACGGGGCAAACTGGCCCTGGCAGGGGAAGCAGCAGCACAGGGCTCCTGCTAAACACAAGGACCCGCTGAAATCCCACCAACTGCTGGGCAGAAAACACAAATTAAAAAGGGGAAAGCATTGACATTGCCAGAACCCTCGGGTATCAGCGGGAGATCATCCCCAGCTCGGCTCGGGGGCTCTGCTGACAAGCCCAGGAGCGGGGAAAGGTCGGCGCTGCAGGGCTGGGAGGGCACGGGGCTCCAGTGGCGGCAGCAGCAGCAGCAGCACAGCAGCAGCACAGCAGCACAGCAGCAGCAGCAGCAGCACAGCAGCAGCAGCAGCAGCAGCAGCAGCAGCAGCAGCACAGCAGCACAGCAGCAGCAGCAGCAGCACAGCAGCAGCAGCACAGCAGCAGCAGCAGCAGCACAGCAGCAGCAGCACAGCAGCAGCACAGCAGCAGCAGCAGCAGCAGCAGCACAGCAGCACAGCAGCAGCAGCACAGCAGCAGCAGCACAGCAGCACAGCAGCAGCACAGCAGCAGCAGCAGCAGCACAGCAGCAGCAGGAGCAGCACAGCAGCAGCAGGAGCAGGAGCAGCAGCAGCACAGCAGCAGCAGGAGCAGGAGCCTGCCTGTGCCCCGAGCCTCCCCAGCCCTGCCCCCGCGCTCCCCCCGCGGCTGCACTCGAGCCTCCCGCTCCGAGCCATCTGCCCCGACAAAACGCTCTGGGAACCGAGCCCAGGCCATCCCCGGAGCTGTGGAAGGGAAAAGGGAGGGCTGGGGCACACGGCAGCGCGGCAGGAGCCTCCCCGGTGGGGAGGGAGCGATCACCTCTGCCCACCCCCGGGAATGCCGGCTGGATCCTGCTCCGTCCTGTGCTGGAATGGAACAGCCCCGCTGCCCCCACAGCCGGGCTGCCCGGCCCAGCCCTGCTCCTCCACCCGCAGAGGAGGGCGGGGAAATCAGGGACCCCAGAACGGCTTGGAGTGGGAAAGCCCATCCAGTGCCACCCCCTGCCATGGGCAGGGACACCCTCCACTATCCCAGGTGCCCCAAGCCCCATCCAGCCCATTCCTGGGCACTTTCAGGGTGATCAGGGACACCCTCCACTATCCCAGGTGCCCCAAGCCCCATCCAGCCCATTCCTGGGCACTTTCAGGGTGATCAGCTTGAAAAAAAAAAGGAGGTGAAAGAGTAAATTCTTCAATCTAGGGAATAAACCTCTGATTATTGGTTCAGGAATTAAAGCAAAGCCAGAGCCAGATATTGGAAAATTCAGAATAAATGGAGAAGTCTAGAGGGCAATTAACCCTCACACCCCAGGGCTGGGGCAAGTTCCACTTCCTGGCATCCTGACTCATTATTTTCCCTCAGGGAAAAATGCATTTTAATTCAAAGATTTGTTTGAGGGAAGGGGCAGCACCAGGATGTTCTGTCAGGCTCCAAGAGGATCAACCCCTGGGCCACGGATGGATCATCTCCGCATTGATCTGAAGGGAAATAATTTAAAAAAGAGTTTGTAAAGACTGTTCCCCACCTGGCAGGAGGAGCCAGAGGGAAAAGGGGTCAGAGCAGGGTCTGGGTGCTGCCGTGCCCCAGCCCTGGGCAGGGGGAGCTCCTCCGTGGCATTCGGGGATCAGGAACCGCCTCACACTCCTCCCGCTCCCTCCTCCCAGCTCAGGAGGCCGTCGGGACCTCCCGTCTGTGGTGCTGCTGAGGGGGATGGGCCAGGGATGGGCCAGGGATGGGCCAGGGATGGGCCAGGGATGGGCCAGGGAGGGGACAAGGATGGGACAGGGATGGGACAGGGATGGGCACAGGGAGGGGACAGGGGTGGCATAGGGGTGGGACAGGCTGGGTGCCCCAGGATCTCTCTCTGCCAGGGAACAGGAATAAAGGCCAGGCAAACAGACCCAAGTTCTGCTCTCATCAGCCCCGTCCTCCTCCAAAGCTCAGCTCTGGAACCTCCCGGGCCAGCTGTCATTAGCCAGTTGTTAATCACCCTCTCACTCCTCTCCATCCCACGTGCCCTTGAACCTGGGGGTTTTTAACCCACCCGTGTTCCCCGCACTCCTCGCCCTTCCCCTCGGCTCAGCAGCGAGCTCAGCAGAGCCCGGCTCTGCTTTCCTACAGCACCACGGAATCCGAGACGGCTCCGAGAGGGGCGAAGGATTCCTGGAGCCTGGGAACATTTGCATGGCATCAGATAGTGCCGAGGGTGGAGAGAGAGGCTTGAAAGCAGAGCCTGGGCCCTCTCCCCTGGATTCGGGGGCTGCCAGGGTCGGGTTTCAGCAGCAAAAGGCAGAGGAATTGCCGCAGTCCCTTCAGGCACCACCGCGCCCTTCCCAGCTCTCCCGACACTGCCCGGGCCCTGGGATGTTCCCAGCGGTGTTTCCTACACCTCCACCTGGCCCTGCTCCTCCTCTGCTTGGACTTTGGTGTTCCCAGCCATCCCAGCCACCCCGATCGCAATCCCAGTCCCAATTGCAGTACTGATCCCGATCCCGATCCCGATCCCGATCCTGATCCCGATTCCGATCCCAATCCCGATCCCAATCCTGATCCCAATCCTGATCCCGATCTCGATCCCGATCCCGATCCCGATCCCAATCCCGATCCCAATCCTGATCCCAATCCTGATCCCAATCCTGATCCCGATCCCGATCCCGATCCCAATCCCGATCCCAATCCCAATCCTGATCCCAATCCCGATCCCGATCCCAATCCCGATCCCAATCCTGATCCCAATCCTGATCCCGATTCCGATCCCGATCCCAATCCCGATCCCGGTGCTTTGGGGTGAATGGACTCCCTCCCCGCAGCCCCCAGGGCTCAGGGCTCCCCTCATCACTCTGCTCTGTGTGGGAGGGGAAGCTCAGCCCATGTCCCTGCCCAGCTCCCAGGTGGCTGCTGGATGTCTCCAGGATCCCTCGGGATTTCCCTCTCGCCCTGCTGGAAGTTTCTCTTCCCCTCGGGGCTTTGCCGTCGCGGTGCCGCGTGGGGCGCTGCGGGGCAGGAGGGGCTGCTGCAGGGATCGGAGCTCCCGGCCCGCCCGGGGCGCTGCGGGGCAGGAGGGGCTGCCCGCCCTGGGCACGGGCTGCTGCAGGGATTAGAGCTGCCCGACCTGAGCCGCTCACCGAGTCTCGGTTTTGTCAGGAGAGAATGGATTAGGGAGTCCCATTTCTCGGTTGTAATCCTGTTTGGAAAGGCGCTCGGCGTGCCCTGGGCAGGGAGCACCTGCCTCCAGCTCCTTTCCCAGCTGATAGCCCGGGCACCTCCAGCCTTCCCGGGCTCTTGGCACCCACAGGTGCCTGGAGGGTGTGCAAACACCCTCCCTTCCCTAGGAACTGCACTGGGAGAAGCCTCCCCACACCACGGCTCTGCTCTGGAGCTGTGTTTTTATTTCAGGCTCTGGTTCTGACCCAGTCTGAGTCAGGAGTGCTGCTGTTGCCTCCACTGAGGTATCTCCCACCTTCCAAAACCTCAGGGATTCAGGGATTTTTCCCTCCTCGCCAGTCCCGCAGTGTTTTGTGCCAGTCCTTCCCTTCCAGCAGCTGAAACACCAGAGGAGCGACGCTGGAGCACATCCCTCACCCCTCTCTGCTCCCCCTCCATCCTCCCTCCAAGCTCTCATCCCAAGGTTCCCTCCAGCCCACCCACCCCATGGCAGGCTGGTTTCTGGAAGGGCTCACATTTCCTGGCATTTGCTCTTTCCAGAGGGCTGGAAAAATTGGGAAATGAGGATGTCTTGTCAGCCACAGGAGAAGCCACAGCCACAGTATTGCTGGGATTGCAGAGCATTCCGCAGGGAGTAGCAGTGACCCCAGGATTGTCCCACAAAATCTTCCCTGGCCTTTCCGTGGTGCTCCTTGCTCAGGGCTGCCACCCCCAGCTCCAGGGAGAGGTGAGGAGCTCCAGACACCTCTTTCCATGGAATTCCCTTGCTCTATTTTCGGGCAGGAGGGAGTTAGTGCCATTGTTAACCCGTGGAAGGAGCATTTTCCAGAGCTCTCCCCTCGGTGCAGCTGACTCGGTGATGTTCTGCTGCCCGTTTAGGAGAGGACACTCTGAGATGTTTCCAGAGGGATGAGCTGAAGCCTTCCCACATCCAGAAGTCCTGGTGGTCCTCAGAACATGCCAGAAATCCCTGGATGCAGGTCAATGGCCGTGCTGAGACCGGGAAGCCCTAAGGAGATGTGGGGCCACAGGATCCAGGCCCCTCCCCTGGGATTTGCTGGAGCTCCTGTTGAGGAATGAGAGCGTGGCAGGACTGGCCCAGAACTGCCCAAAGCCAGGCAGTTTCCCCGGTGGACCTTGCCAACTGCTCTGGGAAATCTCATTTTCCATCTGCCTGGCAATTGGGAGCGTCCCAGCGCAGGCCAGGGAGTGCTGAGCCTTTGCAAAGCGTGGAGGCCATTCCTGAATCCCATAAATCTCCCTCTGGGCTCCCAGGCAGGTGTGAAATACTGGATGCTCCTCGTGTGTCCTGGAGCTGGGCAGGATTTACTCCACGCCAGGCTCTGGATGCACATTTCTTATCTCAGCGCCGGGATTTATGGAGTCCCTGAGATTTATTCTGCCTGTAAAACGCTGTTAAATGCAGGGCTGAGTTGTGCAATGGCCATTGTTTGGGAATGCTTTGTGTCTGCTGGCAGAAAAACCGGCACGGCCCTCCCCGAGCGGCTGCCAGGTGGGAAGAGGCACGGGAGGGATGTAAGGAGGCAGATGCTGCTGCCAGAGGGAGGGAGAGGGGCTGGGATGCACCATCCTGGTCCTGCTGAGGAGGGATATGGGCAAGGGGGTGTCCAGGGAAAGGGGAAAGCACGGAGGGGCCGGGGGGATGGTGAAAATCCCACTCCTGTGGTGCTGGGGCTGCAGCACCCCCTGCTCCTGCTGCAGAGGGGCTCTTGGGCAAGGGGATAGCAAGGGAGACAGGCCAAAAAATGGGGAATTCTGGGGAAAAGAATGGAGGGAGTGAGGGGCTCGTGGAAAGCTCAGTTGAGTGGCCACTGGAGCTGCACCAGCACCCTGCTCCCGCTGCAGAGGGAAACCTGGGGAAAGGGATAGAGCCAGGAAATGGGGAATTCTGGGGAAAAGGGGTGGCAGGAGCGAGAGGCCAGGCATGAACCCAGCCTGGTGCCGCATCAGCTCAGCTCTCCCCGCTCGGGGGAGGATTCCCAGGCAGGCCCAGGGCTGGGAAGAGCTTTGGGGCTCAGCCCCTGCCGGGCTGGGGGAGGCGGCGCCGGCGCTGCCGGCAGAAAAGGCTCTTTTGATGGAAACGAAAATGTTCGCTTTTGAAAAACCTGGAGCCGGGGAACGAGCCTCGGGGTTACCATGGAAACCCAGGGCTGAGCCGTGCCGCAGCAGGAGCCGCAGCCGCGGCGGCCCCGCGGGCTCGGGGACACCCCGGGGCTCTCGGGGACAGCCCGGGGCGCTCCGGCAGCGCCGGGCGCATCCCGGCCGTGCGCCCCCCCAGCGCTGGGAGCGGCGAGCAGCCGCCAAGGGCTCGGCTGGTGGGCTGGGAGGCAGAAGCGGCCGTGCTGAGCGGAGCAGGGGCCACCAGCCCGGTGTCAACAAATCCCGCGGAGTGACAGCAGCGGGAGCTGCCGCCCATTGGCTCCCGCTCCTATCTCCGGGAAGATCGATAGAACAAATTAGAGCGGGCAGAACAATGCGAGAGAGCGCCCTGCAAACCCCAATTACCCCACAGCTAATTAATGTGTTTTTAAACAAACATTATGGCAGCGCTTCAAACAGCGCCAAGGCGGCCGCAGAAGTTTCACGAGGGCGGTGGAGCAATTCCTTAGCCCGGGGCGGTGGGGTGGGAAGGATCCCAAAACAAGAGTGGGGAGGGAAAACAATTGCTCGATCCGAGCACAGCTGGGGGGAAGCGGGAGCTCTTTGCAGCGCACAGCACGGGGACTGTGCTCCCCCTGCATCCCGCAGGGCTGCGGATCAATAGTTCTGGAGAAAAACAGGGAACGGGGAAGAAAAGGAGGAAAATGCGCCGCAGCAGCTCGCTCAGCCCTTCTAGGAAGGAGCGGACAAAGGGATGCAAAGCTCAGCCTTCCTGAAAGACTCTGACCCGGAAAGCTGACCCCTGCACAGAACGGGATCCTCGGGAGAACAATGGCACGGGAACACGGCGCTGATTGCCCCGGGACCGCCTGACGGTGCAGAGGCCTTATCCCAGGCGGGGCTGAGGAAAACGCAGGAAAGCCGGCACCCCTGGGCATCCCTGCACACCTGCAGGACATGGTCCTGCCCGGACACAGCCCCGAGCAGCAGCTGGAAACCCCCTCAGCCACAGCACCGGAACATTGCAGCCACGGGAGCACAATCCATTAAAGCCCGATTGGACCCTCCCTGGGAAGAGGCAGCCAGCACATCCCCAGCTCCAGATGCTCAACTGCAGACCAGGGGAGGTGTTTGCCTGCCCCGGAGATCGGGGGAAATGTGCTGCATGAAGGAGCTGGGAGAAGATCATCTGCCAGCTGAATCCGTGCGTGGATCCACCAGGCTTGGGGTGAAAACAGAGGCTGAACCCAGGCCCAGGGCGAGCCTGGTGCAGGCAGCAGGAGCTGGGCATCCTACAGGAAACATCCACTGCGCATCCTGGAAAGCTTCCAGGCTCACAGCAGCCTAAAGGGCTCCAGGAGAGCTGCAGAGGGACTGGGGACAAGGGCTGCAGGGACAGGGAATGGCTCCCAGTGCCAGAGGGCAGGGCTGGATGGGAGACTGGGCAGGAATTGTTCCCTGGCAGGGTGGGCAGGCCCTGGCACAGGGTGCCCAGAGCAGCTGTGGCTGCCCCTGGATCCCTGGCAGTGCCCAAGGCCAGGCTGG